>JANBXA010000367.1:14447500-14687500 GCA_030556225.1 Cricetiscus sungorus | reverse complement strand
CAAAAAGGGGTTGGGGTGGTGGTTGGTGGGGGGGAAAGAGGAGGATGGGAGGGTAAGGGAACTGGGATTGACATGTAAAACAATATTTTTTCAAATGTAAATTTTAAAAAATTATCAAAAAAAAGAAGATTCCAAATAAAAAAAGGACAAATAAATAAATAAATAAATAAATAAATAAATAAATAAATAAAATGAAAGCATTACAAAGGACAGCGGAGTTTGGGTTTGGTTTGGCTTTTTGTTTTTGTTTTTGTTTTTGTTTGTTTGTTTGTTTTTTATTTTGCTCTCAGAAATGGTTGTACTTAAAATTCAGATCAAATGAAGGCACGCATAGATTCTCTAAGCCTATGGAGAAATGGTTGTGGCCTGATGTTCTGATGTTTGCAGGTAGTTGGTGACTAAATTTTTTCTGCTTTTGTGATTGATCTGACCTTGGGGAACTCCTCAGTTTTCACAGTTCGCTCTGATTACAAAGCACGGAGAGTGAAGGAGAGATGGAGCAAGTAGTTGCATTATTTATTTTGGAAACTTAGAATTTCCCAGATGTTGAAAGAGATGTAATTTGTAATAAACAAATAAACCTATTTATTTTTCCAACTCCAGAGACATTCAAACATTCTTACACCCTTCTATCTCACAAAGTGGAAATAGACAAAGTATTTTCCTGCTCTAGTTTTCCCTCTTCAGTAACATTCCAGGGATCTCCTTTGTGTTGCCTTGAGTGCTCAGTTTGGGGACATGCATTTGTCATCAGACTCTCCTTGGACAACTAAAACCTGAGAAACAGAAGTCACGCATAATCTAACATCATTGTGCAATGACTAGGATGACATCTCTTGTATGGTTTCCACTCAGTCATGGAACCTGTTCTTTTAAGATCCTACTACACCTTGCCAAATTTTTAGTTTGAGAGCTGTTTATCTGTTTGTGTTTATTAGAAAAATTTTGGCCCAAGAAGGCCCCAGTATTCTAGCCATAGCAAATAAAAACAAAACAAAACGAAAAAACAAACAAAAACAAAACTCACTCATGGGAACACAGGCAATGTACCAGTGGCTACATGACTGAAGAGAGTGTCCCCTTTAGCAAGCATTAACTGCCTATAAATCCACAGGCAGTCTGTAACTTCTCTTTTATGCATATGTAATAAACACTAATTAAAACTCGTTGGACCACCAAAACAAACAACTCTAGAAGGTAGAAGAGAGAGTGTCTGGGAAGAGGAAGGGATACATTTGAAGAAGAGGCACACAGGATAATAGGGTAAAGTGATCAAAATGCAGAGAATATATGTATAAAATGTCACAATGAAACCCATTACTGTGCAGATTTAATGTAAGTTGATGATGTTGTACTGAGTTATGTTTTCAAGTCATCAGTCCTCTGAGCAAGTCATAAGGAGCAGAAGACGTTACTTTGAATGGTGGAGAGAAGTCTCAGAAAGACTGGCAAACTATTACAAATCCAGAACCAAAGAGGCTACGTTCAAAAGATGCTTTTGTGCCCCCTTCCTCTCCACATACACACACAAACTCAACAAGAAACAGGGAATTAAATGCAGGAAGTTCTCTACTTAACAATCATTAGACACAGGTTTTTAAAGCCTTCGCATCTTGGAGCACAAATGATTACCTATTCAGCCAAAAGTCTACTGCCGATTTTGAGTCTTAATGTTTCCCAACCATATGCAGCAGGGTTGTATTTTGTGGCCCCATGGAAGAAAACAAGATACAGCTACTAGGAAGCCACTCCATCAAGAATCAAGACATGATGCTATGGGTGCCTTGCAGCCACACTGCGAAGGTCAGCAGATCAAGTGCACCTGATGAAATTCTGGCGTGAAATTCTACTACATGATGAGTAGTGGATCAAGAACACATGTATTCAGTAAAGATGCATGAACCAATGCCCCTCTCGGGATCATTAACAGCCTTGGGACCACACAGCAGGTGTGCCCTGTAGGAGTGGATGAGCAGGTATAAGCGAGTAGCATTCCTGGATTGCCCTTCCTAGAGCTAGATGAGGGCTAGCCTCCAAATGGCTTGTTACAAAAGGGTGTTCATTATCTTCGTGATTGCCGTGACAAAATACTTGACCAAAACAATGTCATGGCAACCACAAAGATAACTGACACCTAAGGTTTGTTTTGACTCGTAGTAGAACAGCCCATCAGGGCAGAGAACGCATGGCAGCAAGAACATCAGGTAGCTTGTCCTGCTAAGTTGGCAGAGCTAAGCAAGGAAACGGAAGAGACAATGAACCCAAGGAAAACCATAAAGAATGGATAAAGAAATCACAGAAAGTAAAAGGCAGAGCCAACTTAGCTCAACGCAGCAGAGGGAGGAAGCTTTAGAGAACTAATCTAGGGATAATAATTGAAGAAGAACCCATAACTATTACAGAGTAAGTGATATATGCAAATCAAAGGATACATAATATATGCAATAAATGTTTTAAAGTAAAACAGAAGAAGAAAAATGTTGAAAGGTGATGTCACTTAACATGAAACTTCTACCTATGATAACTGGGAATCGACAGATTTAGAAGTCTTATTGAATATAGAGAATCTCTATAAGAAAAGAGAGAGTGTGTGTGTGTTTGTGCGAAGAACGAAGAATGTATGGAAGACAAGGATCAATGTTTAGTGTCTTTTTTTTTTCTCTCCACAAGGTCTCTCACTGAACCTGGAACTCACCAATTAGCTGGGCTGTCTGACTGTGGTGCATTGTCCCATTCACCTCCCTGGGGTTGATATTACAGGTTCCCTCTGCCATTCAATTGTTATATGGCTGTGAGCTATAAAATCCATGTCCTCTTGTATAAACAGCAAGCACTTTACCAACTGGAATACCTTCCCAGCCCAGATGCAGGATTGCTTCTTAACACCTTTTCTCTGATCTTACACACTCTCTCCTGCCTCACATAGAAAGGAAACCAGTGTCCCTTTTACCCCTTTTTCGATGATGAAAAGTTAGTAGATTCTGACCCTGTCATCCTGGCCTAGCTATACAAGCCTTCATATCTTGCATCTCTATCTAATGAGTTCAGTAATATTGATGGATATTGTCTGGATCCATGACCCTTCTTTGAATGTGATTTTCTCTTTCTATCATTTCTTCTCATTTGTTAGCTATGCTTCTTTTAAAAAGATAATAACTTTCCCAAACCAATTATTTCTGCTGCTCTGAAACGTAATCTATATAGGAAAAAAAATAATGCCTCTCATTTGAAGAAGATGCTGTCTGAACCTAGGAGACACAGCAACCACTTTTTCTTACAGATGACGATGGGAGCTGATGCAGGGAGTGCGACAAGAGGCTTGCTTTAGCATGCCTTGTCTTTTCCAAAGCAATTATCTGGGAGCTGAATGCTTCCTACCAGCCCTCCTTGGAATCACCTTATACTGCCTGATGCTAAAGCTTCAGAAGACCTAGACATTTGAAGAAGGCCTAGAGATTGTCTTTGCCTACAAGGCTGGGTGGGAAACACTGTAGCAGGGAGAGCAGTTTGATGTCCCCTTTGATATTATTGATTGCCCTTAATTGTCTTTAGGACAACGGAAACTGAAAGTAACCTGCGGCTATGCTTGGCATGTTTCTATATCTCCTGACATATATTCTATAATTAATTTAAAAAGACAGACAATAACCTTTAGAAGTTATCAGGGCTTGGGTATGGCTCAGTATATACAAGTGTTTGTCACATGAGAACAGGGATCTGAGTTTGAATGCCCAGCACCCATGAAAAAGGCTAGATGCTGCTGTGCCTGCCTGCCTGCCTGCCTGCCTGCCTGCCTGCCTGCCTGCCTGCCTGCAACACCAGTTTCTGAGAGAACAGAGCAGATTCTTGAAACTCATTGGCCAGCCAGCATAGCTGAAGGGGTGAGCTCCAGTTTTAGAGATGTTCCCCAAAAAAATAAGGTAGAGGGTGACTGAAGACAATGCTCAGTGTCAACCTCAAGCTTCTACACGCATATGCCCATATATGAGCACATGTACACACACACACACACACACACACACACACACACACAGACAATGCTCAGTGTCAACCTCAAGCTTCTACACACATATGCCCATATATAAGCACATGTGCGCGCGCGCACACACACACACACACACACACACACACACACACACGAATTACATATTCTCTTCAATCCTGAGCCCAGAATTAGGCACACAATTTCTTCACATTCAGGACAGTCAAGACCCTTACGCAGACACAAGAGGAGACAATATGCATAGACTCTGTCCATAGACATAGACTTCAAATGATTAATCACAATCTTTGACTTCTCTTACTTCCTAAAACACAATGTTGAAAATGTGCACATGCTGTAGACAATTATTTCATAATACTACATTGGTGCTCGCTAATACCTCACAGAAAAATACTATTTCCCATTGAGAGACCTTCTATGGGTTTCTATTTCCTGTAACTAGAGGCATGACTTATTTTGAAAAAAATACAGTTTCTTAAAAATCGTGCTGTGAGGCTTCAGTTTCAGAAGCCAACTGTGGTTTTATAATGGCACAGATAAGGAAATGACATAGGACGGTGCATTGTCTTTCTTTCCCTGTGTGACCTGGCATGGGAAGTCACCAGGAAAAAGCTGTATTTGGGATGTGACAACCCTTTAAATTCAACACTGTTTCCAGGATGACAGCAATTAAACAAATCCTGCTTCTGCTTCCTCAATACAACACTAGAAAGCAATATGCGGCAGAGATGACCACTAAAGGCAGTTCTGCTTTTCCTAATTGCAAACTGTGGCTGATCCTGTCAACTGTCAACTTGTCAGACTCTAGACGCATAAAGAGGTAGGCCTCGGGGAAAGCTTGCGAGGGACTATTTTTTTATTATTAGAAGTAAGAGCTCCTACTTTTTATGTATGGTATTTTGTCGTCGTGGAGGTGGTGGTGATAGAGGTGGTGGCAGTTGTAGAGGTGGTGAGGGTGGTGGGGGTGATGATGGTTGTAGGGGTGGTGGTGGTGGCGGTTGTGGTGGTGCCATGTGCACATGTGGAGATCAATGCACAACTTCATAGAGTCATTTTCTTCCTTCCACCTTTATGTGGGCTTTGGGATTATATTTGGAATACTAGGTTTCTATGCAAATGTCCTTCACCTGATAAGTCACTCACTAGGCTAAGAAACTCATCTCTATATATGGACGGTAGACTGCTCAGAGCGGAGAAAGCTACATGAAAGCTTGCGTGCATTCATCTGTTTCCCAACTGTGGATGTGGGATGAGCAGCTGCCCCAAGCTCCTGCTGTCTCGATTCCCCCACCATGATGGACTATCTCTTTGAACGATGAGCCAGAATAGACCCTTTCACCATTAGGTTGCTTTAGTCATGACACTGTTTCAGGAGAGTTAGAAAAGAAATAAAGACTCGGGACAAGACTGGCTTGTTTTCATCAGAGTCTTCATTCTAGTTAGCATTCCAATAAGGTTTCTGTTTTGTAAATCCATGCAGACTTTGCTGTAAACCAACACAGGTGTTTCAGCTTATTGGCAACTATGAGCCTGGTTGGAGCACTGCCTCCTCTCACATCTGCTTTGAGACTTCACTCGTGTGGGTTAGCTGAGCATACTGACTTCAGGAGTTGATCAGTGCACAACATAATCTATTTTCCCTGCAAAAACAGGATGTCAGTGCCATTCTCAAATACCCCCTACATAAACATCAAAGGATTAGTGACCATTTATAATTGTTGCATTGCCTAAAACACAATATTGAAAATAAATCTATGTTATAAATTGTAGTCAATTACTTCATGATAGCCCATGGATGTTAAATTCGAGGTACTAATAACTCAAATAAAAATGTAATTTCCTACTGAAAGACTTTCATATTCTTCATTTCCTATAACCAAATGCATGGATTAGTTTCCCCCTCCCCCCCCCACATATATATACACACACTTCTAAGCTAAAAATGGTTTCATTGCTGCAAACATCTGCCTTGGATACTCCACAATGAAATTCGGGCTCTTTATTCCTCACTCACTGGTCATGAGGTCTTTGAGTCCTGATTGTAGGAACAAGTGGGAAGAGTAGCCACAGTGAATAGAAAAGAAAGTATAGGAGTCCTGGGCAGTCTATGGGGCCTCTGGTAGTGGATCAGTATTTATCCCTAGTATATGAATAAACTTTGGGAACCCATCCCACATAGAGGGATACTCCCTCAGCCTAGACACATGGGGGAGGGCTTAGGCCCTGCTCCAAATGATATGACAGACTTTGAAGACTCCCCATGGATGGCCTCACTCTCCCTGGGGAGCAGAAGTGGGGTGGGATCAGGGGTAGGTGTGGGGCAGGGAAGGATGGGAGGGAAAGGGAACTGGGTTTGATATATAGAATAAGATTATTTCTTTTAAAAGAGCCTTGCTTAATAGTGCAACAGAACAGTCCTTTAAGGGCCTCTCTCTTCACAGACGACATTGTGGGTTGGATGTGAATCTCCCCCACTGGCTCATGTGTTTGTGCACTTGGCCCCAAGCTGGTGGTGCTGTCTGGGGAGGTTGTGGAACCTGCGGGAGGCGGGACCTCACTGGGAGAAGAGCGATGGCGTAGGCGTTGAGATTTTGTGGCATCGCTACGCTTTTTGTTCACTCTCTACTTTCTGAATGTGGAAACAATGTGATGACTGCCTGTCCTCGGGCTCCTGTGCCATAGACCTCTGTCTGCTGCCATCTCTCCCCTACAGTGATGGGCTGCATCCAACTCTGTGTCACAGTGAGACCTGTCTCCCTGAAGTCGCTTCTTTGTAGCTATCTATCTGGTCCCGATAACGAGGAAAGATGGGAAATACATTCCACCAGAGTCTGTGGAACAGTGGGCCTGACTTACACTTGATGAGTCAGTAGTTGGTTGGTTTTTGGATTTGATTTGTTTGTTTGTTTGTTTGTTTTTTACTCTTTACTCTTTTGAGGTGGGAGCACAACCTAGCTCCAAAATAAATAAATCACACATGGAGGCTTATTATTACTTATGAATAATAATGCGTGACCAAACTTAACTTGGCTTATTTCCAGCCAGCTTTTCTTAAATTATCTATCTTTGCCTCTGGGCATTTTCCTTTTCTTACTTCTAAATCTTACTTTCACTCATATATATGTATGTATGTATGTATGTATGTATGTATGTATGTGTGTGTGTATGTGTGTATGTATATGTTTGTGTGTGTAGTATATGTATTTATATATGTGTATGCACACACACATACATACATGCATATACATACATATGTATACATACAAATATGAGAGCAAGACAGAAAAGAATAACAAAGTAAACTTCTCATTCAAATAAAGTTTCAAGCTCAAGTTGTGAGGGTCCTGAGAAGATAGCAAATTTTACTAAGATAACCCCCTTAAAATATACTTTATAAATGTGTTCATTGGCTGGCAAGATGTTTCAGAATATAGAAGTTCTCCATGAAACCTGGTGACCTGACTTCAGTCCCCAGAACCGATGGTAGAATGGTCAACCTTGGCTACAAGAATTAACACTGGATCTTATGTTATTTAAGAAAATAGTTTTGGAAGTTTGAAAAAAACAAAAAGAGCCTGTGGTGAAAGGAAAGAATCAACTGTCAAAATTCTTCTGATTTCCATAAGCAGAGTGTAGCACACTGGTACACACACCCCCACCCCAAATGTATACACACATTTATAATAAATAAAACAATTTAAAAATACTAAATGCACTCTACATGATGGCAATACAGCAATGGAATGCTATGCCTCTACCCCCAGCCTAATAGGTCATGGAAAGAAGTAAGAATGTTCTTGGCTTTGCGCAAGAGAGGTGAAACAGTCTTTACACTGGGTAAGGGGGATGTCTTACTCTGAAGTTGCTTCAACTACATGTGAGCCTTTCAGTCAGCAGAGTTAATGGCACCCAAATGCCCCAAGTCATCTCACATGTCTTCTAAGCAAACCATTCTTCCACTGACTTTGAAAGCAAACATGGGCCTTTTGAAAACTCTTACAAACTTCTCATGTTTAAAGAAAAACACACATTTTTAATAATAAGGAAAATTAAAAGACACACAAAGCTCTAGAGTGCAGCACTACTGGCTAATGTGAGAGGGCCAGGCTGTACCCCTAAACATATGCAAATCCTCTAGGAAGTTGTTTACCTTCTCCAGACTTCTGTCACCTCATCTGTAAAAAAATCACCTTTAAGTTCCCTGACATGTTCACATGGCTGTTAATTATTTCCCTTAAACAGCACCCATCCCTTCTGCATATTAGTTAACTAAGATCTAAAATCTTCACTCCAGGGAGGAGGCTGGGAAGACCTGGCAGTAAATAAAACATGCAAGGCCTGGGAAGCTTCTGAAGATTCAGGATGTATAAGGTCTCCCCCCAAGGTTTTATAAGTAATAACGGCTGAGGAGAAGAGACTCTTTACCCAGAATAGATGTCTGTCAGCCATGCGGGAAGCTCCAGGGATGCAGATTTTGTGAGCCATCACACATGTCCAAGAGCTTTGCTGTTGTGTGTATAAATAAGAATCTGGAAAATGATAGGCTGATGGATGTTTATTCGGGGAGAAATCACTTATACCAGAAACAGATGACTGCTAGCAGGTTCCCGTCCTAAGGATGTCTCCGGATGCTCTCTGCCTCCAATCAGGAAGCAAGAGAGAGATCTGGGGTTCAGGACCCCAGACATAGTCCCCCAGGTCATGCCAGCACCTGCTCCCACGCCCCAATGGGCGTAGTCAGTGCGACAAGTGTGGGTTAGGTGGATATCTCACTACAAGTCCCCTTTTAGTCTAAAGAAAAGATTTAGGCTTGAAACAAAGCTATATACAAAGGCAGTAAATATCAAGTATGCTCTAGAAAAAGGAAAATTAAGAACATACAAACTTAAGACCTACATATCCAGTTCTAGGGTGAAGGTATAACAGAGATTACTATAGAGTTGTGCTAAGCTGGAAAGCTTAAGTCTTGTCACTTTGTGTTGAAACAACTGTCCTTGAATCATCCATGCTGTCCTAGTTTGCTTTGTACTACAGCGATAAACATCGTGTCTAAAGCAATTGGGGGAGGGACTTACTCAGTTTATACTTTCAGGAAACAGAGTATCACAGAGGGAAGTCCAGGGGCTCAAGCAGGAACCTGGAGGTAGGATCCGAAGCAGAGACCTTGGAGGAGTGCTGCTCAAGGGCCTGCTTCTTGTGGCTCTCTCTCAGTTTACTTTCTTATAGGATGTAGGCCTACCTACCCAAGGGTGTCACCAATCACTGTGGGATGGGACTTTCCAGATCAAACATTAACCAATAAAATGCACCATAGACTTGGCTGCAGGCCAGTCTGATGAAGACATTTTCCTCTTCCTCTATGACTCTAGCTTATAAAAACTAACCAGCACACACACTTCTGAAAGTAACCCCAATAAGCTCACTCGCTCACTAGGCTAGCCTTGTGTGGCATCAGCCCTTCAGTCTGTCATCAGGACCCTATCTGGGATGAGTAGACATGGGTGCATGTCTCACCACGAAGAGTAGTAAACACCCAAGATCTTATACGAATTTGCATGCAGATTTAATAAACTAATATGTTTTCAAATTAAATGCTTCAATTCTTATTTTTAAAATCTTGCAAGTCCATTTTGAAACTAAAATATAGAGGGGAAGCTATAAACAAATCATCAAATCATCTGAAATCATATCAACTAGAAACAAAACAGAACTGAATTTGGGTGAAAATGGTTCCCTAAGGGATTTGCTCTCCTTCCCCATGTATCCAATTCTCTTGTCCCTGACTGTAGGTGGAATTAAGAAGGTTTTCTACTTTAATTTTTCTTTGTCAAACCTTCTACTAGTTCAATATGAGTGACAGGTGTGAAGATAAAAACAAAACCCAGAAACTTTCAGATGAGCTTTCACATCTCAACCATTTTTATTGATGTTAAAGATCCAGTTTGATCAGAAATATCAAGGAAACTCCATAGAGATAATATATATATTATATGTACATATATAATATATATATCAGGTGGGGAGATTTCAAGCATGCACTTCTTGGATAAAGATGGGAATCCATTTGGTACACCCCCTGGGAAAGCCACTGGTGAGAGAAGAGATAAAGAATCAAGAGTGTATCAGGAGTGAAGGACACAGAGGTGGGTGGGCCAACAGAACTATTTCTCACTCACATGGTGGACCACCAGTTTTTCCCAAGGGCTTCTGTTCTCCAGTAAGAGATTAGTGATCAGAGCAAGAAGATTTTGACTGGTCGCCAGGTTTGTTAGGAACTATGAGATGCTTGGTTTCATATACCAAGAAAACAAAGGAGCAATGTCAGGCCTGAAAGACAGAAGAGCATTTCTTTTGGTGGGAATGCAAATTAGTGTGGCCACTGTGAAATATCAGCATACAGTTTCTTTTAAAAAAAGGTGTAATAGAATTAGACCAAGTGTATAACAAATAGAATGAAAGTCAGTTCACAATGGAAATATGTGCATGTCAATATTTATCATGGTTCTAGTCACAGCAGATGAAATACAGAATAAGCCAAAGGAATTGTCAATGGGTGGATACATAAAAAATTGTAGTGTCTATGCACGACAGAGTAAAGTTCATCTCTAAAGAATAACTAAATCACGTCATTTACAGAAAAAAAAATGATGTAACCGGGGACCATAATGTTAAATGAAATGAGCCAGACTCACTCAAGCACGGAATGTTTTCTGTAATATGAAGAATCAGGAGGAAAAGACACAAAAGTAGAAGGGGATTGTTGGGGAAGAGGAAAGGGATGTGGCAGGGAGATGAGGATAAAATAGTACTGGATGGTAATTATAATCAAAGTATGTTGTGTTTATTATGGAGGTCACAATGAATCACATCATTTTATACATGATTTAAAGACAGTTAAGGGCTATTAGATCATGTAAGAGGAAGATGCCATGGATCACAATAGGAGTATCTGTAAGAAAGGTTACAGGAAGCCTAGAGATGTGGAGTTTCCTATTGGAGAATCTAAAAGTAGGCAGTAGACAAGCACATATGATGGGTAATAATCTTTTTGTACACTGTGAAGATGTGTCACTCTGATTGGTTTAATAAAAAGCTGAATGGTCAATAGCTAGGGGGACAGAGAAGACACTGGAAAGAGGAAAGGTGGGGTCACCAGCCTAAGGCAGAAAGCAGACATGCAATAAAAGAGCTAAAAGCCATGAGTCACATGGCAACATGTAGATGAATAGAAATGGGTGCATTTAAGTTATAAGAACTAGTTAGAAACAAACCTAAGCTATTGGCAGAGCTTTCACATTAATAGTAAGTCTCCATGTCATTACTGGGGAGCCAATGATCCTAGTGAAAAAAAATCTGTCTACATATATATGACTGATAATTTGATTATTTAGAGTACAGATATAGTTTGAAATATATGATATCATCCATACCACTTGGAAGTTAGCTTTTCACACAAACAAATCTGTGGTTGCAATGCTATGTGATTTAATGTATATTAGTGTCCTTATTAATCACTGCATCATAAAGATGAGTCATACTTATTTGTCTCCTTGTGAATGAACACTGAAACTTTTTCTTTGCCAATATCACAAACTATGGTGCAATTATCACCACATGGCATGTGTTTCCCACTTGTGCATCAATTTTTACTTAAAATAATTTCCTGGAATTGGAATTGATGAATTAAAAAGTAATTTAAATTTTCTTCTTGATTTCATCTCTCAGACAGCCCATAGTAAGAGGTGTACTAATTTGTAACCCTCTGACACAGAATGAGAGTGCCATTTCCCTGTACAAATATTTTGGTCACATTTCATATACAAGTCTGGTAAATGAAAAAAACATTTTATTTTTATTTATGACTATGTGTTGGGAGGAAAACATGTTAAATGCAGGTGCTTGCGGAGGCCAGAAGAGAGAGTATTGGATCGTGTGGAGCTGGAGTTACCGGCAGTTGTGGGCCCCCAATATGGCTTCCAGAAACTGAACTCAACTCCTTTACAAGAACAGCACAAACTTTTAACTGCTGAGACACTTCTCCAGCCTCCAAGTTGTTGTTTTATAAATATCTAGAATTTTGAGTACGTTAATGTATATTGACCATTTGTATTTATCCCATTGAGAATTACCTACTTATGAGTGTTGCACATGTTTTTCCTCTGGGGAAATGAATCTTTTCTCAATGCTTAGTCATTTAAAAAGTTTAGAAATATTAATCTTGACTATACTGCAAATATTTATCCCTCTGTCCCTTTCTCTAAATTTGATTTCATGGCATCTTTCTTCATATAAAGGTATAACATCTTAAGCTGTCATAGCTATCATTCTCTACTGGGAACTGAAGTTCTTGGAAGGAGGGGAGAGAAGGTGGGGAGAGAGAGAGAGAGAGAGAGAGAGAGAGAGAGAGAGAGAGAGAGAGAGAGAGAGAGATTGTTGCACCTGTGTTAAAGATTCTACAAAGCCAAATGACTGAACTTGAAATTTTTGGAGAGTTCAGTTATGGCAGACAAGAGCCCAGTTATCTTGAGCTGATTTTAGTTGCTTTGAAAACCATCCATTGCTGGCACCTGTGTCTGACCTAACGTCCTGTGGCTATCACAACCATAAAATGTATTCTTAGCAGACCAATTGCTTTTACCAACTGAAGCTAAGAATGTCAACAGCATCTGAAAACCATAACAGAGTTTTCTCCAGTTTTCAGTAACCCACTCAGCATGACTCTCACTATATTTGATAAACACTTGAATTTATTATTACCTCCTGTGACCATTTCCACAGTGGATCATGTTTATTAATGTACCATAAATCTGTGTTTCTGGACCATGGTTACCCATATTTGGTCCCATAATAAACTGTCTCTTATTCCCTTTTAGATGAGAACTTCAATTTTGTGTCAACACTACCCAGGGTGTTCTGTTGTAAGGTACCTTTCTCAGCCCCCAAATAACCACAGCATTTCACACAATACTCATACCAGCTCATTTTTGCATTTAACTATTGATCCATCTAGAATTATTTTAAGACCACCACAATTTTTCAGTGTCTAGACACCATAAGGCTACATATTCAATAATCCATTATTTATCCACTGAACATGTTACATTCTTGCTATTCTTGAAAGATTTTCTAGACTTTGATTTTATCTCCTGGTTGACTATTCCCTCAGTTCACATGTGTTTTATAGCAATTTCTTCCTAATTGAAACATTGCTGTGTCAAAAGGATTTACATTTTCTCCTTGGTGCCTCTATCAGATAACTAAAATATGATGAGAGGCTAATTTGTACCCTGCTGTTACTGTCAAGGGATAGCATCCATTTCTCTGTGTTTGATTCCACCTGGAAGGAGGTGGGAGGCTCTGAAGATTGGGGAAGTAAATAGAGCTTACATAAGCATAAGACACACACACACCCCTTATACAAGCAATATGCAGTTCCTGGAAGGAAGAGAGTCCAAATAGCTAAGTGGCCTTTCAATCATGCAGGGAACTCCAGAGATGCAGTATCCATGAGTCAGCATCCATCCTGAGATGTTGTTTGTGGTAATAAACATGCTCATATAGGGCAGCAAGATAGGTGTGACTAGGAGAGGTGTAGGATTCCGGGAAATGTAGGATGGATTCACAATGTGATCTCAGGAGGAGAGGATGCATGAGTCTGGCATTCTCAGTAAGATAAAACCATGTAGAAATACATATATTAGTAATTATGGGTTAACAATTAAGACAGAGCTAGTCAATGCTAGTCAATAAAAAGCTTCAGACATTGGCCAACAACCTTATAATTAATAGAGTCTCTATGTGTTATTCAGAGGCTCTGAGGTGGCTGTGGAACCAGGTGGGAACACCACAACACTCATACGTGATCTATGTTCCTGAAGACCACACCAAACTCACTGGGTCACCAGCTAGTGGAATAAGTCTTTAGTATGTCATTTGTGTCCTGTTCACATCTATCCCAAGGAAGCTGCAAAACTCGATGGTATATGCCAAATAACCATCAGTTGTATGGAAATATCCAAGGAAGCTTGACAACCCTTATGAGAGTTGGAGATATGAGGAAACCCAGGAGACTGGGAAATAGTTGGTAGGCATTGTTGAGAGAGTATCCAAGCAAGACCACAGCTCTACTGCATTGACAAAACCGAAGTATGAGACTCACCTACCCAGCAAAATCTTAAGGAAGATGTTTGGAAATCAATCCACACCATCTAAGCACTTCTTTCACTATCAGGTAATTAGAGTTCGGGCTGGAGAATTGTCCCAAAAAGTCTTCAGTTCTGGCATTATCTTTAGATTTTTCCACAGGCTTGGAACAAAATATGTTATGGTAGCCATCTATGGTTTCTCAAATACTTTATCAAAAGAGCCTGAAGACTTTTCTCTTATGTTCTTTGGAGTCTGTGTTTCTGGTATCTATTAGAGATTTCTCAGAAACTTTGGAGACTCAGAGGATCTATTTTTAGAAGACAATTCTAGCTCGCATGCTTCATATTGAATGAGGAGCATAAGCCATTGGAAAGGGTATCAGCTGTCCCAGGAGCAGAAACTCGTGAGAGGAATTTTAAGAAACAAGTGAAGTGAAGGTTACTTAAGTCTTGAGGGATGAATAGGACACAGACCCTTAGAAAATGGGCTGTAGACTTAAAAAACAAAAAACAAAAACACACAGACATTTCAACCCCTTCTGTTGTGGTTTCCCATCTGTTCTATTGTAAAACCCTCTCGCCAAAAGCAGATTCAGGAGGGAAGGGTGTATCTGGTTCATACTTTCAGCAAACAGTTCACCACTGAGGGAAGTCAAGATAAGGATTCGAGGCTGGAAGCTGAAGCAGAAAATATGGAAGAGCTAGACTTGCTGGCTCACCCTCTGGCTCATGATTAGCTAGCCTTCTTCTACAGGCCATGGGCATCTGTCCAGGGGCAGTGCAGTCCACAGTAGGCTGGGCCCTCCCACATCAATTAGCAATTAAGACAACCCCCCCATAAACATTCCTACTGCCCAAACTGATCAAGGAAATTCTCCAATCAAGACTTCTCACATGCCTCTAGGCTATGTCAAATTGACAATAACTGGGATAAGGAACCAGATACTAAATAATGACAGGAACATAGTAAACTTAGGTTCATCGTTAATTTTCTGTTGCTGTGACAAAACACCATTACCAAGGCAAAGTATAAAACAAAGCATTCAACTGGGGCATTGTGGTTCTTGAAGGGCAGAGTCTATGACCATCATGACAAGACAGGAATCGTGGCAGCAAGCAGACAGGCAGGCAGGAATGGCAGTAGAATAGTAGCTTAGACTTTCTATTATGATCCAAAAGTGCGAGAAAAGAGAGTGAGAGAAAGAATTGGAAATGATATAGGCCTTTTGATACCCCAAAGCTTGACCCCACTGACATGCCTCCTCCAACAAGGCCACACCTTCTTATCCTTCCCAAAATAGTTCCACCAACTAAAGACTACGTGGTCCAATACATGAGCTTATGGGTCCATTCTTATTCAGAATAATGCAATGGGTATATCTTCCCTTCCATGGGTCCAGCATATGTGAACTTCTGAGTAGGTTAAGTAATATAGGATAGTCTACCATGAACCTAGTAAAGGACTCTGAACTCCAATGTGCATCTCTGAAACAAAATCTTCAATGGTGCCCCCACACATAAATAACTGCTATACTAGTTCAAGTCACTAAAAGTAAGCAAATGCTATTCATCCTGATAATCACAAGTAATCTTCACATCCTCCTCGTTTGTTTTGTAATTAGGTCCCCTGTATTAGATACAAATGCTGCCCACTTCTGAATTCGAATGAGCAGGTAAAAGAAAACACTGTGCTAGAATTGTATGAATAAAAGCAGATTGTATTGTATTCAAATAGTGGAAATTATCTGTGAATTTTAACAGAAACTGCAAGTCATTGATTCATTCATTCAATGAATAAATAAATACACAGGGAGAATCAACAAGGTACCAGGTAGCTTCTAGGAACTAGGCACAGAGTAGCAGGAAAACAAATGAAGTGTTTGCTTTCTGGGAACACACTATGTGGAGGGGACACATGACAGTGAACACCAGAGAAGAGATCATTGAAAGAATGTAAGAGCCAGAGAGAATGGTGTTGACACACTGTCTTACGGGAGTGCAGCAGTAATGAACCCTTAGTAGCGGTTACACAGGTCTGCACTTAAGGTCATAAGCATTCATAGATGACATGCTCAGGGCAGCTGATGATACTTGAGGCTACTGGGGAAGAGGAAGCCACTGTTTTCAGTGATACAGCCACTGTTGAGTTGTTTGTGGTTCAATGGGCAGCTGAACATCCATACTCATGAGAGTAACCTTGGGTAAACCCAGTGGGTAACGAAGCAAAACAAAAAGACATGAAATAGGGTGAGGACTTGATGGGAGGAGGGGGTCACTGTTGAGGATGGGAAGAATATAGGAAAGGATAGGCAAACAAACGGAACCAGAATATATTATATATTAAAAGTAAACAGCAAAGGTTACAAAAACAAAAAGCAATCAAAAAGGACATCAGCTATTAGAAAGGGCAAGGAAAGACCCTGTGAGCAGATGAGTCTTGAAGTGAAAACGCAGAAAAGCAGGAGCATTTCAGGGAAAGAGAAGATGGCTACAATGGTCCAGGGAAGCCATAATGGCTCAAATCAGCCAGAATGATGAGGAATGAGATAGTGAGATAGTAAGAAAGGCCTTACGAGATGGAAGGAAATGCATTTTAAAATGATTGTTTTGTAATTGTTTTATTGTTATAATGCTAAAGTCAAAATATACACTGTATGCCTTTCATTTTTTTTGTTGTGAAAAGTGAGATCAATGTATACACAATCTCATGGTATTCCAAATCAATTACAAAAGCAACCAGTTTTTTTAAATTCTTACAGTACTGACTGAGTGAATCATATTTAATTTTTTTATGGGAACTGGGCATATGGTATCAGATAAGGCAAACACAAATAATATGTTAAATATAAATAGAAACAACTAATGCATGAAGGCAATCACTAGTATTCTGTATTTTGACTGGCTCTCTCCTTTGCTCTAACAAGAGCTGTTTTAGTAAGAGGTGGGTTTAATTTCTAAACTAAGGGAAACCAACAGAGACTGAGCAGCAGAATAAGAGGACTGGCTATTCATCTTCCCCTGAGCATTTTGATTACTATCCTTAGAAATGATTCCAAAAGAACCACTGTCAAGACCATTCCTCCACTGGTTAAGGAAGGCAATGATGGCAGCATGGATTTCATCATTGAAGAGTTCTTCAATACCATGGCAAAAGCAGTATCTTTGCCCTTTATAGTCAGCTGGAGCATGGATCAGGGATTTATACATGGTTTCTAATGATAGCAGGGACCAAGGATATGGATATCCACATGGTCTCTGGCAGAGCATGTACATGAACCTCAGCATGGTCTCCATATCAATACAGGCCACAGACACCATCGTAGCCCTCAGTGGCAGCCAAGGACATCAACATGGCTTCCAGTGGCAGCTCAAGCCACCCACATCCACATAGCCGTTGGTGACAGCATAGCCTACTAACATGAACATGCATTCAGGCTACATCACAGACCAAGAACATCCACAAAGCCTTTGGTGGTAACACAGGCCATAGACAGCAGCACAGACCCTAGCTGCAGGAGAATTGCTGACCTAGCCATGGCCTGGCTTAATTATGTTTTTTTTTTTTTTTTGTTTTGTTTTGTTTTGTTTTTTATTGCTGCAAAGAGACACCATGACCAAAGCAACTCTTATGAAGGAAAATATTTCATTGGGGATAGCCTACAGTTTCAGCCATTTAGTCCATTATCATCATGGTGGTGTACAGGCAGACCTGGTGCTGGAGAAGGAGCGGAGGGTTCTACATCTTGATCTGTGGCCAACAGGAAGTAAACTATTTGCCATACAGGCATAGCTTGAGCATAAGAGACCTCAAAGCCCAATTCCCACAGTGATACACTTCCTCTCACAAGGTCACACCTACTCCAAAAAGCCACACCTCCTAATAGTATCATTCCTTTGGGGGGTTGATTTTCTTTTAAAGCACCATGTGATCGCCAGAAGTGCATTAAACCATAGAAGAGAACTCTTAAAAATTGTGATAAGGACACTGCAGTGTAGCTCTCCACAACTGATGGCTTCCAGCAGGGATGTTGATGGGGAAGGGCTCAGTTTTCTTTAAGGGGCTGGCCACCAGGAATTTCACTGTGCTCCAATGAGAATATGAGCAACATAAATTTGACTTTTTTTTCTTCTTTCTTCTCCTTCTCCTTCTTCTTCTCCATCTCCTTCTCCTCCTTCCTCTTTTTTTGGGGGGAGTGGATAGTTCTAACGGTAGGGGGAACCTGGGAAGACTAAAAAGTGAGGGCTCTTGGAGCTCATGACGCAAAATTCCAAAATAATCAATAAAATTATTACAAAAAAGAAAAACAGAAAAGTAGAATTGCCCAGAACAGACGGACTGAGGGGGCAAACTGAAGGCATGCTCATGGGCATGATTATTTCCAGGTCACAAGGCCTGCACTCTTGCTCTGTGAAAATCATATGAAGTGGACTTAACAGTAATTGTCAGTGGCTTAAAAGTTGCGTGGGGGCTAGTGAGGGAGCACAGCAGGTGCAAGTGCTTGCACTAAGCCTGATGACTGGAGGTGGAACCCCACCCACCCAGGCCACAGTGTGGAGAGAGAGAAATGGCTCCTGCAAGTGGTCCTTAGATCCTCACATGTGCACATATACACAAAATACACACGTGTGCATATACACACAGAATTAATATAATGAAATTGTTGATAACAGTCATCGATGTATATTATTTTGCAACATTTTAAGGGTTATATATTAGTTTGCAAACCTTAATGGATTTTAGCAACAATGTGTTTGTTCAGTGGTTAACTGTCCGACATATCCTTGTAGTTAAGTATGTTTTTCCTAAGAGTGAAACCAACCATTTTTGGATAATTGATTTCAAAGATAGGTCTCATACCATGCATATAAATTTGGCAGTATGCACAGATCCTTGGTTTTTAAGAAAAATCAGTAAAACAGCAAATTCTTTATTTTTGAATTATTTCACCATACAAAAAGATGCAGGCACATCCATGACAAATTATGTCCTATTAGCACTGATACAGAAAATGTAAAAAAAATATATGAAGTCTGCACCTCTATTGGAATGTCTTTTGAGAATGCTGTGTGCATAGCATGAAAGATTTTTTCAAAGATAATGGCTATGATTTTGATTCAACCCAGATTGAAAATTGCCTAAGTATAAACATAAATATGTATACATGCACACATGCAAACAATAAATGACCAAAGAAAACTAATGAAGCCTCCTGGATATAGAGTAACAATGTGTAGTTACGTCAACTATTTCCAGATCTGAGTTTGATATTATTTTTATTTAGTTGAATGAAATCACAACAAATACAAAGGAAAGATAGACTGCTTCCATATTTCAGATTATTAGACACTGGTGTTAGTTCCTGGTGACTTATTCTTGGTTGCTGATCTTCACATGGAAGCTCTCATGATTAAGTGATAAAGGAATATCATTACCTTCAAAAAAGAAGAAGAGAAGGAGGAGAAGGAGTAAGAGGAGGAGGAGGAGGAGAACAAGAAGAAGAAGAAGAAGAAGAAGAAGAAGAAGAAGAAGAAGAAGAAGAAGAAGAAGAAGAAGAAGAAGAAGAAGAAGAAGAAGAAGAAGAAGATGAGGAAAGGCACCAGCCAGGATCAGTGGGAGCCAATTAGAAAACCAGACTCATGCAGACACCTGCACTCATAAGCAAAGGGGTGGTACAGAGTTGGTCCTGTGAGTAAAATGATTGCCTTGTAAAGTGAAGGACCTTAGTCCCAAACCCTAGGACCCTAATTAAGAAAGACTGTCCTTGGTGCCACGTACCTGTAGCCCTAGCTCTGGGGAGAAAGAGACAGGCAGGTTCCTGGAGCTCACTGGGCAGCCAACCTAGCCCAAACAGTAAGCCCTGGGTTCAGTGACAGAACCTATCTCAAAAAATAAAGTGGAGACAAAGTTAACAGGAAACAAGATCAGTCACCATCCCAACAGGCAGTGTTAACTGGAATCAATAGATTCCGTTAAAAACGAAAGAGGGCATAAAGAGGGGAGGCAACATCTTCAGTTGGAGGAGACTATTACAATATATTATTTGCATACTGAAGTTGTTAATAAATACATAGAATTCCATTTAAAAATATAAGGTGGCAAGCAATATACCACCTGCACAAGTACATGCACACACACATGCACACATATACACATACACAAACATGCGAGCACACATACATGCATGCACATGTGTGCTCACACATACACACACACACACAGCTTGGTAGTACCCCCCCCATCACAGAGTGTTCTCTAAGAATGGAATTCTTGACTAGCCTCCTGTTTTTTTTTTTTTTTTTTAAATTACCCTAATAAATTTATGCCATGGTAAAATCATCTGAGCTCAGCTAAAATGGTTTTATGGATACAGTTAGAGGGCATTATTTTAGAATTATGCTGGAGGCAAATGACAGCAGAGAAGGCCATGCATACAAGAAATTATGTCCTGGTCCCCTTGCACCCATACCAGGCTAGTATCATTTTTTTTTTCATGATCACAACCAGATACTAAATCCATTTTCAATTATTTCATTAAGAAAAGAACAGAATCCCATCTTGTGTGTATATTTTTTTTGGAGTGTTCTACCCCCCAAAAGGCAATAATATTGTAAAATATTTATTCCATTAGTTTTAGGTAATTGAAACGCCAAGCGCTCACCACTTAATCTCTGCCAGCAGGGAGAGCTGCCTGCTGTCACTTTTTATTAAGTCCTTTTTTTTTTTTTTTTTTTTTGGCTGCTTTTTGCATAGTCAATAACAGTGTCTCAACCCAAGAAAAGATATAGAGTAACATTTAAACTGCCGCCTACGATAAGGTGATATTTGCATTCAGGATAATATGAAAGTGTCCACTCTACAGGGGCAGAGATTTTTCTCCAGGTTAACTAATTAAAAGGTTTATGAGTGGCATTTGTTATTCTGACAGGTCTGGAGATTTCTAAACATCCTTAACTTCCTAAGCACCATATCCCCAAGGGCCTGGTGTCTGCTGGGATCTTCAATATTGGATATTCCTGTTTCCATGTGTACTGCAGAGCTGAAGTCACAGCAGAAGTTCTGTCCTGCACACCCCTGAACACTGGCAAGGCCTCTGGTGATTTCCACATCATTCTTTTGGTTTTTTTTTTTACTCTTTCTAAGATATTGGCTGACCTGAGAGCTCTCTGTGTAGCCAAGGATGACCTTGAACACTGACCTTCCAAGTTCTAAGACTGTAGGCGGGCCACTGTGCTCAGATTATGAAGTGAAGGGAAAGGGGCCCAGGGCTTTGTGCATGCCAGATAAGTGCTCTACCAGCTGAGGCACAACCCAAAGCCTTGCCTTGAGATTTTTTACAGCTCTGCACACAACCCCAACTACTCCCAGGGGAGCTCAGATCACTGACTTACCTCTCACCAAGGTAAACAGGAATCGAACAAATCTGTCTTTAGTTGAACTAACTGGCAGGAGGAAGGTGTATTGCTGCCACCAGGGTGGCGATTACACCCTCCTTTGACAACACACATGGCAGGAGGCCATCCTCCATAAATCTGAACTGTGCATCATATAATAGAAGGCAGGATTTTCATTAATTATTTTTATTAGTGTGTGTATGTGTGTGTGAGAGAGAGAGAGACAGAGACTGAGAGAATGCCCATGTTAGTGAAGGCATGTACATGCCATGGTGTGCATGCGGAGGTCATACGAAAACCTTAGGGAGTTAGTTCTCACTTCCACGTTGTTTGAGGCAAGGTGTCACTCGTTCCTGTGGAGCTATGTGCCCCGGTTTGCCTTAAACTAGTTCTCCTGTGTCTGCCTTCTGTCTTGCCATGTACTCTCTTGGTCCACAGGTATGTGCTATAGCACCTGGCTTCTTAGGTGGGTGGGTTCCAGGGATCTGAATAAAAGTCATCAGGCTTGTTTAAGCAAATACATTTACCCATAGGCCATCTTCCCAGCCTGGACTTCCTATCTTTAAAACTGTAGTACGTTTGATTGATTGATTGATTGATTGATTGATTGCGTGTGTATTGTGTTGCGCACCCACTTACACCATGCGCATGCTTTCCCTGTTCCTCCATCACTGCGATGCCTGACACTTTTTGTCAATTTGGCAAGATCCCGAGACATGTGAGAAGCAAGCCACTGCTCATGCCTGTGAGGGATTTGTCTACATTGGTGAGATGGGGCGGGGAAACTCACCCTAATGTGAGCCGCACCATTCTGTGGACTGAGATTTCTCTGCTTCCTGACTGTGGACACTGTGACCAGCTACTTCAAGCTCCCACCACCACGACCACACCTTCTTCACCTTCTTCACTCTATCCTCAAACTATGGCCCAAAATGAACCCCATGGAATTCCGTAAGTTACTATTGCCACGTATTTTGACACAGCAATGAGAAAGGTAATCAATATTGTCCTTGCTCTGTTACATATTCCCACGAGTGACAAGTGAGTAGTGAGTATGGGGACAGCAGAGGATCCTGCTCTGCTGAGGTCCTCCCCTATCCCTGTCTCTTGTAAGATGCGTATATCACTGCTCTGAGAGTAGAGGGCAGCCTTCCTGGTCCAGTATCACGTAAACGTCTGCACAGTTCTAGAAGCTGCCTTTAGACTTTACCAGTCCTTCCTCTCTCTGTTCCATCTCGGGAGACTGATCACAAACACAACCTGAGCATGGAAGAGACGCTACTAAGGAAGCAGATGGGGACCATGGAGGAGGAAGGGGCAACAAGCTAGCTTCCTCCCACGCTTCAATCACAGGATCCAGCTTTGCCCTGGAGAAAATGAGATTCAGCTTCCAGCTTCTGGGACATTGGACAGGGCTCCCTGAAAAATGAACAAGGAAGGAGGAGAGGCAGCTTGACTCTAAAGTTATGTGTGAAAATGAAAGGTCTACAAGAGGCTAAACTATTTTGAGAGAGAAGAACAAACTTCAGGAACTCGTGCCTCTTGATTTCATTATATTTTATAGACCTAAAGTAATCATAAGAGTACAGTGTAGTCCTGAGGATGTGCATGCAGACCAACATGACAAACAGCTCACCCCAAAACAGCCTCCTATAAATATGGAAATTGATTTTGTTATTACTGCTGCTGCTGCTGCTGCTGTTAAATGGGGTCTCGTGTGTACCACTCTAGCCTCAGACTGAAGATGTAGTAAAGGAATGATAACACTCCTGCCTCCACCTCTCCAGGGTTGGGATTGCAGGCGGGTGACCCCACACCTTTACACAGTGCTGGGAATCCAGCACAGGGCTTACTGCATGCCAGCTAAGCATTCCACCAAGAGAGCTCTATCCCTAGCCCTGGAAAGCATGTCAATGAAAAAAGGTCACCTTTTCTGAAAAGAGTATTATCACACACCAAACATGCAAATTAACAGAGGAAATCCTAAAACAAAATATAGGTGTACTTCTCATCCTGAGTGAAACAAAGATTTAATAGCACACACACACACACACACACACACACACACACACACACACACACACGAAATAAAACTAGCCACAGAGATTGGAGTGGTTTTCTTATCCCCCTAGAGAGCTAGTTAGTATTCACCAACATACCACCAAGCTGTTGGCTTTTTCTCAAGCTACCTTTGCTGGAGATAGGGACCAGTGGCCTTGGGATTCCTACCTTGCTGGGTATCTGTGGCTTAATGTTTATTGATAAGAACTGTTTTGGGTCAAGACATACCTACAAAACAAGACTTCAACCCAGAAGGCTCATCAAAGGTCTTACCATAAACATAAAAGGAAGCTGGCCTCAGAAAAATAATAGTATGGGATGCTGGACCTCAGCAAGTCACAGCCTATTGTCTAAGCGATAACACAGAGATGCATAGCCCTGCTCTAAAGGTTAAATCTCTACCCATGCTGGATGTGCAATCATTGTTGGATATGGTTATTTAGCCCCTACCGGGCTCTGTATCTAGTTGCTCTGGCTTTTCCTGAATTATACTAGTGCAGATTTTACCACAAAGTCCAAGTAAAAGTAAAGTCCAAGTAAAAGTCTACAAGTAAAAGTTAATGATAGAGAAGAATCTTTTCTCACATGGGTCATTTAGGCTTCAGGAGGTAAACAATATCTGTTGTTTCTAAATGCAATCAACAGCTCCAAAGATGACTCTGTGGATAAAAGCAACTGACGAGCAACCGTGAAGACCATGTTCAGATCTCCAAAACCCCCATCAAAGCTGGATGCATAGTGTTAGTAACTGTCATCCCAGCAGTTCAGTGAGGAGGGGGAGACGGGAGAATCCCTGGACTTTGTGGGTCTACTAGCCTAGGATACAAATACTGCAGAAAAACAACAAAGAGAATACCCTAAACACAGTGAATGGCGAGGACTGACAACTAAGACTGGCCTCTGGCCTCCATTTATATATCATACACAAGTGCCCCTGTATTCAGACACAAAGAAATTCAAGCCAATGACGTCCTTCCCAGATGGCCATCAGTGAGTTTCTAATTGTGCCAGGTACTTGTACTAAGAGGAAAGTGGTGAAGTGTTGGGAGCAGATGAAGTCCTGAGTGAGCATCGCTGATGTGAGCAGTATTATGTCAAGGACCCCATAGTCTCAGACACATGGGAATGGAAAGGCCTTCTCTGGCTCAGACTCAGAGGAATGGCAAATCCTTCCCCTGGTCCAAGTACAAGTGTGATGAATGACTGACATTCGGATAAAACGGGTGTGTGCAGAGACCATCAACTGTAGCTTCCTCATCCAGGATGGCTGCAGCCAGAAACTGCCCCTTGCAGAGAACCCCTACCATGACTCTGTAACCAGTCTCCTCTTCCTTCAGATGAATACAGCGAATATACCACCTCACTCAGCAGCCTAGAACATGTTTCTAGGTTGCTGATGCCTTGTACATATGTCTGTCTTTTCTTCATTCATCACTGCAGATGAGTAAAGTCCAAAACTGGGTAGGTCACAGCAAGAAGAAATATTTTTAAATAAAAAAACCGATTCAATTGGAGACCCTTTAAAAAAGTACAATGTTTAAATCTACCACCACATTGCTCTCTGTCAGATAAGCAAGCACACATGCTTTAGACCAATTCTCTGGGATAAGGTACAGTGTAAGCAATGAGGTCCTATTTCCCATAGCATAGCAAAAGCATATTGCCCAATCTACTTCTTCCTCGAGATTTCCTTTCAACTAATTGAGTTAATTTATGGAAATAAGACTCTAGAAAACCAACACAAGCCAAGGAACTTTCTCATAAAACCCTGATTTAGGCATCTTTCATCCATAGGGCAATCCTAGAATTTAGTTTACAATAAATGGTTTGTGAATTTAAAAAAATGTTTTAAAAATTATTAATTTAAAAAAAGTTTTCTAAATCAACTCTAAAGGATGGATCTTCCCATCTTGAGACAATCTAGTCAAGATAATCCCTCATGACATGCCCAGAGTCTGAGGGTAACCAAATCTAAATAATCACCCATGTACAGTCTGGAGAATTTCTCCTGAGTGATTCCATGTCCTGTCAAGCTGACAGTCAACATTAAGCATTAAGCATCACACTCAGCAAATAGCTCATTGAGGGTAAAATGGAGCATGAGACAGGTTGCAGCACTAGAACACCGTAGAGAATTCTGGACTCTCCTCCCCAAACCAGGCAACATCCTAGGCAACACTGCAGTCCTGCCTTGGATTAGGAAGCATTGAGTTCTGATGGGAAGCTTCACTCGGGATAACTGTTGTCGGGATCAGGGATTACAGTGGTAGACATGATGTCAGTCTTAGTAACCATAGTACCCAAACGACTCTGGAGTCATCATAGTGAGGATCACCTGACAGAGAGTTCATCTGAGGCCCTGAAATGATTTTAACCATTCCTGAGACAGAAGCTGAAAGAAGCTCCATTCCATCCAAAACACCACCCTTGGCTAAATGTGAACCAAGTATGCCATAAAGGAGAACTTTAATTCTACTTGACTTTTAATTCACAAGGGCAAATACATTCGATCTCTGATGTTAATTCCTTTGCACTTGAACCTGCAAAGCAATTTAATTTTTTGACAATTTCTCCATGGGAACTAGATAATGAGAGGGTGCTTGTATCCAATTTGGGGCATCTCTGTGTTCTTGACATTTTATTATTGAGTGTATCTTAATGTTGTCATTTAATTTTATTGTAGTATCTCTGGTGGGCTATATCACAAAATATGGCCAGACGTAATTTGCAATAGGAAATAGAAGCGGGCATGAATGTACATCCTCAGGCATACATTGGTCTCAAAGTTAATTTTAATTAATGCACATTTCAACGTCATCCAGGGGAAACTTTTGCTCACAGGGGCCCCTAGGGTATCCCAACGTACAATGTTTAGGAGTGGGGAGAAGCCTTTGAAGTCACACCCTTGGGAAGGATTGCCCCTGACCCTGCTCTTCTCATTCCATGGGATTAAAAACAACAGGACTTTCATACCCTGTTCCTTTCTGCCTCCCTCTCACACTCTTCCCCAGAAGTGATGAAACTGGTGGCCAGAGAGATCCCTCTATCTGCACTAAGGACAAAAACTGGTGGCACCATGCTCAGCCAAGCCCGCAACTGAGAAGCTTAAGAGAAAGACATTAGCAAGAGATTCAGAACACCTTCTCCCAAAAGATTGTGAGGCAGCATCACAATCAGAAGGCAGAGAGAGGTAGATGCCACTGCTCAGCTCATTTAATCCTATTTATAAAGACTCCAGCTCAGGGAAGAGTGCTGCACACATAAAGGTGGGTTTTTCTTTGCTGAACATAATCCCTTACAGATACGCCCAGAGGTTTACTAGATGACTCTAGAGCCTGCCAAGTTGATAATCAACACTGGCTGTCATGTCACATTGAGTACCTGGATCCTCCACCAGGATGCTAAGGACTGAGATAGACAAGCCTCACCCAAAACAGGTTGGCTCCCAGGTGGAAGCAATTGTTTCCTAAACATGTTGATATACACAAAGAAAAATGTTCCCTACGTGTGGCTGGGTTCAGTGTGCCAAACAGCATTGCTTTCATAAAGAGATAGGGCACGCTACGTGGCTTAGTGGGTTTTTTACCTTGCTAGGCAAGCCTGATGACCTGAGTTTAATCCCCCAGGACCTATAGTAAAATGAGTCCTAAAAATTGTTCTCTGATCTCTACATGTGTGCTGTGGCATTTATGCACATAAACCTCATACATGAAATAGTAGTACATAAAATATGAAAACAGATTTTGTAAAAGATAGAGAAAAAGCTTGAGGTATAAATGCTGACTAATGAATCCCTGCCACCTGAAGTCAAAGCTGTTGGGAGAGAGGATAATGACAGTTGACAAATAGTTGCATCCTGCAATAGGGGGGTCCCAAGAAATTACTTAGACATTTCCACTAATACAATGAGTTACAATTAATTTATCATAGAATTATTGGAAAAGCCAAATGATAAAACAGCAACAACCAGTATCCTTAAGGCTGGAAAGATGACTCAGGGGTTGATAGTACTGAATGCTCTCCCATAAGGCCTGAGTTCTATTCCTAGTACCACAGGACAGATCATACCCAACCATAATGTACCTCCAATCCCAGGGGAATCTGATGCCCTCCTCTGGGTTCCTTAGGCACAAAGTACACAAGTATACATGTGTGCACAGACATACATGCAGACAAAACTCCTATACACATTTTTTAATTGAGAGCCATTAACCTGAGCACACACAAGGCAGAGGCAGGCTTGAGACCAGACTGGTCTGAACACTGAGATCCAAGATAGCCACGGCAACATAAAGAGGCCCTGTCTCAAAAATGAAAATCAATGGCCTTGAAGTTCATACCACCATCAAGAATCACCACTAATATTTTAGTATATATCTTTGTAATTGCATCTTTTTAGTTAAATTCATATAATTATATTTATGGAATTTTTGTCAAAGTGGAATTGTATATTCTCTTTTATTTGTCCTTTGGTTAGAGGTGCTGTCAAGCTCTGTACAGAAATGAATGAATGGCTACATAATGTGTTTTAAAATGACTGTGAAGATCACATGATTTAAATGTATAATAATGTATTCCATCTGTCTTCTGTTTTGGCATGTGGCTATTGATGGGTTTTCTCTTACAAACAAAACCACAGAACACATATGTGTGTATACTCTACACATGCTGATTTGGAGAGTTGATTAACTTCTCTTGAGATGGATGATTTACCATCTGCCTGTTGAATCCTAAAACTTTCTCAGCAATTATATCTGTGACAGTATTTCATTGAGCATTTTGGAGGCATGTTTTCTTTTGATCTTCATAAAGGCTCCCAAGATATTATTCTCTTAGTTTAGAGGACATAGACGGGGGGGGGGGGGGGAGGCTTTAACTGGTCACTGACTAACAAGAGAAAGAACTAGTGTTCAAAATTAAAACATGGAAATAAAAGGCATGAATGACAGGAAGTATATAATACTCTTGTTTATAGGTGATACGATGACATATGAGTGAAAGTCTGGAAAACTTAACACAATCACTTGTATTTGACATGCAAAAAAGTCAGTGATTATTTTACTAAACATAACAATAGAATAAAATGGAGAATAAATTATCCATCATGGTTGATCTAGTGTCCTTTCCGTTACTGACAGAATAAACTGACCAAAACCAATCAACTAAACAAACAAAAAAAAAAAACCATAAAGAAGAAAGAGTTTAATTTGAGTTATGGCTCCAGAGGGATAAAGTCCACCATGACAGACAAGGAATGACATGGTGACAAGTGCAGAAAGCTGGATGATAACACATTTTCATCCTCACACCGGAAGTAAAGAGAAAGTACAGGAAATGAGGCAAAGCTATGATCTCTCAAACACCCATCCTCAATGGTGTGCTTCCTCTAACAATGCTTCATCTGCTAACGGTTCCATAACCCCCTGCAAAGAGCACCACCAACTGGGAATCAAGTTCCCAGTTGTTCTGACATACACAAGCCTGTGAGGGACAGTTCCCATTTGAACCATATCCCAAATGTTCCAAGGAATGGATTGGCTGGGAGAAAGTTTAATGGGTCCTGAGATGTTAGGAAAAATGGGTTTGGTTGCATCCTCAAGTTTCTTCTAAGACTTTTAGCCATGACTCTTATAAAAATACATTTGAAAACATCATTTCTAATATATGATGAAACAGAATAGCATCCCTATTCGAAAAGAGAAGACTGGGAGGATAGAGAGAAAGAATAGACTGAAGAAGACTGAAATCCAGAAGGGAAAAGATGAATCCTTGCAACTATCTCTGGTACCTGGGGGTAGAATGGCATTGTCTGGTCTCTGTCTTGGGATTCTCTAGTCTAGAGAAAACATAGAGACGTGTCTGTGTCTGTGTCTGTGTCTGTGTTTGTTTGTTATATATGAGTGGCTTACATGTTATGTTCCAACTAATCCAACAGTGGCTGACTCCTGATAAAAAGTCCAAGAATCCAGTAGTAGTTCAGTCAATGAGACTGGATGTCTCTGCCAATCTTCAGTATCTGCCGCTAATACAAGTAAAGGGATAAAATTTCTAGTGGGTGTGAGGACAAGTAGGCAAAGATCAAGCACACTCTTCTTCCAAATCCTTTAAAAGATATGGCCCAGATTCAAGGTGGGTTTTTCTTCCCCCAAAATACCTAAATTTAGGGTTGTTCTCCCCACCACAAATGATCCAGTCAAGAAAAATCCCTCACAGGTGAACCCGTCTGCTTGCATTTTAGTTAATTCCAGAAGTAGTCATAATGACAACCAAGAATAGCCACCACAGTCAGCGACAGGTTCCAGTAGCCCTGTCCTCCAGCTTTTCTACGTTTCACATTCATAGTCTCTCCCTGGCCAACTCCATAAGGCGCATACATGCAGCTTTCCATGGCAGATGTCCCATGATCCTTGCATCCTTGGACCTCTGGGTTTTCCATTTCTGTTACACCCTTCCAACTCCACACAGTGGCCTGTCAGGGTCTCTATGTTATGGAACTGACCCTACCGCACATTGCCTGGCTTCCTTGGCTTTCTTTACTCTTGGCGAAAGCCACCAGTCCTGGATATTTTATGCCTGCTGGAAGCTGGAGATAAGGTCTGACTTGGTCTAGCACAGTTTTAGCATCAGCATACCTAACCTGCGGCCTAACCTGCAGGGAAATGTTTTCCCTTATTTTCTCTTTTTTTAATTATGGAACCAATTCATCAACATTATTACCTCAGGCTTCCTCCTATCAAATGACTATGTTTACAAGATGGAGTTTTTTATGGTGAGGTTTTCTCCTGGGGCACCTGTTCTATTGCCCCAGTAAAAGGGATAAGCTTTCCACTTAATAGCACTGATTCCCTAAATAACTAAAGCTGCTTTCTCCATGTGAGCCTAATCTGCAGCTTTAAAATCCCCCATGCTCCTCTCCTCGTCAAACTGCAAACTGATCAAATCCTTCACCTCTCAATGTATGTGTGGCTAAAACACAAAAGCAGTAACTATGCAACAGCCTAGATGTGTCACAGTCTTGAAATGTACTCCAAATATCTAGTCCACTACTTTCAAATTCAGCCTCATTCAAGTTTTCACAGCATGGACAGATGCAACCAGATTCTTTGTCAGTAAGACAATTGCCAATAGGGTCCTGTTCCCTTGCAGAATGCAGACTTCACTGTTGATTTTTCCTCAGTGAAAAATCATTCTGATCTCATGAACTCCCAGTAGAGTGGCCCATTGCCCTTTGCTTAAAGAACCTTGTGTATACAACACCACATTTTTAAAAAAAAAAAAATTCCCTCTACATAGTTCCAAAATCCCAAGGACAGCACGTCTCAGAATCAATTTTCTGTATTAGATGTTTTTCTTCTCGCTGTGACAGGACAAAAAGGAAACAAGGATTCATTTTGGCTCATGTGTTCAAAAGGATATAGTCTATATGTGGAGAAAGGCAAGGTAGGGGGGAGTGTGGGTGACTGGTCACATTGTGTCCCCAGTCAGGAAGCAGGGTATTCAGCCTTCTTCTTCATTTTCAGTCAGTTCAGGATCCTGGACTATAGGGATGGGTCAACCCACTCAAGGCAGATATTCCTCACTTATATTTCCCTGGAAATACTCTCAATACAAGTGCAAATACACCCAGAGGTATGTCATCTAAGTGATTATAAATCTAGTCAAGCAGATGTCGGGGATTAGCCCTCACAAAACATAATATGATCCTATGGTTTTTATTTTGGCGAGTAATATTATTTATTCTACAAAATAAATATTTGAAAACTCTGAGACTGTGTCTTCCTATTTGACTTCTTAATGCCTTGAGTTATAATAGATTTTAATGTACTTCCTTGCGTGTTTTCCTTGAATAAACCATATTTAGTCACAGTGAATTATTCATGGAATATTTTGCTGAATTTAAGTTTCTAAAGCATTAATTAAGCTTTTTGCTTTATCTATAAAGAAAGTTTTTTGCTTTGTCTATAAAAAGATTCCAGACACTTTAAGAAAATTCCGTTCCAACATTTTCAAGATGTGGCTAACAGGCTTATACTACCCATATAAAAATAAATAATTACTTCAAGCAACTTCCTTTACTATGCTCTGTAATGTTGAAAGGCATCCTTTATCTATTCCTTGAAGGACTATCAAACACATCTACCTTATACTTTTCTTGGATCTAATTCTTCAGATAATCTTTTGATTTATTTTAAAGTTATCGGTGCATTCATACTGCCTAACTCATTATACACCAATTTTGGTAATTTACTAAAATATGCATATATTCTCTGTGCATAGTAATATATGCATATATCTATATTTGTGTATATATGTATGCATATATGCTGCAATTAGACTTTCAGGTTACTTTGCCTAGAAATTTATGAACTATTTTTATGCAACTGATTTCATTTGCATATGCTTATCAGTGATAATTTATATGCCTTTTAATCTAATTAAATTACTTGATATTTTGTCTTTAGTATTTATCACAAAATAAGCTCTTCAAATTGAATACAAATCTTTCTCTATTTCCTAACTTATAGAATTGTGCTTTGGTTTTCAATACTTTCTCCTACATATTTGTTTTTCCTGTTCCTTCTCATTGGCTCTAACTGGTTCCCTCATGTAGTGTTTTGTTTTCTTCTTAAAGTAGTTTTCACTTTTAAAAAAACACGCACAAGTATTATATTCTTGAACTGTGCATCCCTTTTTCTTGTTTTCAGATGATTGACAGTTTAGCTAAGGATAGAATTGGGGATATCACCTTTTCCATCAGCTTGCTATAATCATTGCTTCATTATGTTCTGGCATCTAACATTTCAAAGAAGTCTGGGATCCTCCAGGATATCTCTATTTTCTTTTTAGATGTCAGTTTTTATTGTTGGTGAGTAAACTCTGTCATTGTTTTAACGCTGGGCTTTTTTTTTTTAAGAGTTCCTTCTTCATCCTTGACATTCAGTAGCCTCCCTTCTCATTGAGCTCCCCTTTCAGCACTAAACTTCCCATACATAGCTTAGCCATCATTTTCCATGAGTTGGCCACTGTTATTCTTCATTCTCCTACTATGGAGACAAAAGCCACTTCTAAGCCACTAAGTCTGGGTTAAGTGATGAGCCTTGTGTCATTCTGTGGAGACTCCAGACCATCAGCTAGCTGGTCTCCCCAAGCAAGAACATTACTTCTTGGCTGGTTTTCCCCAAGCACTGGAGAACTGTATTGTACTGAGGTACGGATCCAGGGGACAAGTTGAGATTTAGCTCTCAGTTCAGATAGAGGGGTGATAATGGTTTGAGGACAGATTTGCTAGAGCAATGCTAACAGTGTCACATGTATTTACAACCACACATCTGTTCTTCTTCCAAAAACTCAAATAAGAGTCTCAATATATGATATGGCTGTCAAAAATAAAGTCAATGAAATGGTTCCTATGATATTCTGCTATACTCATAGACTGGTGCCTAGCCCAGTAGTCATCAGAGAGGCTTCGCCCAGATACTCATAGAAGCAAATGCAGAGACCCACAGCTAAATGTTAGGCAGAGCCTAGAGAACCCTGAGGAAGAAGCGGAGGAAGCATTGTAGGAGCCAGAGGGGTTGAGAATACCACATGGCCCACAGAATCAACTAATCAGGTCTCATAGGGGCTCACAGAGGCTGAAGTGGCAACCAGGGAGCCTGTATGGGTCTGACCATGTCCTTTGTGTATATGTTATGATTATGTAGCTTGATGTTCTTGTGGAACTCCTAACAGTGGGAGTGAGGGTTGTCTCTCTTTTGCCTATATTTGGGACCCTTTTCCTTATGCTGTATCACCCTAACCAGCTTTCATATCAGGGTATTATAAGCCCCTTGGACCACCTGAGTGATCAGGCCCCTTCCCCTCAAGACCTCGAACTGCCAGGTTCCACCTACAGAATACTCTAACTCCTCTAACTGCTGGACCCAACCCAGGCCTCACGCTACACAGTAAAAGGCCCAAACTCTGTACATGAAATTCCATTGATCTGCAACCCTGGAAAGAAAGGTCATGAGAAGGCTTTGGATGCTGAAAAGTAAGGATAATCTTGAGTATGTCTGCACAGTGCTGCTGCTTGGCATGGAGTCTCATTGAACCTCAAGTCAGTTCTCTCTAGTACAGAAGTGGGAACGAGCATTCATACCCACATCCACGCAGTAACAGGACATGCTGTCCTCTCCTCAAAACTGCCCACAGCCACATAGCAACACCAGAGGTTGTCCTCTCTTCCAATTATTCTGATGACAATTTATTGCTTAGCAGAAAGAGACTAAGGCCTTGGATTTAAGAAATTAATTTGCAGAACTATTGGACTAAGATTGCAAAATTAAAACTATAGGGCTCAAAAAAATCAATTTCATACATGCTATCTTCTGGGCGTGACACGGCTATTGCACTCATGAACTCACAGGAAGGAGGGAGTCAGCCAATTTGCATGCACATATGCAGAAGGTACTCTCCCAAACCAAGCCCTTACAGAGGAGCTACCAGTAAGTGATGACTTCTCAGGGAGGGAAAATCATACTTTTGTGAGAGTGTTGTGGCTGCTGGTGGCCCTTCCTCAGTGCACATAAGGGCAGCTCTAATTGCATTTAGTGGGCTATAAATAAATAAATTAAATAAGTGACATTGGAAGGGTTGTGTGGAAGGATTATCAGGAGAGTTAAGGTGTTTGTATTTCATTGTGGATGTATGAAATTCTCAATAATCAAAAGTATTTACAAGTATCAACTTCATAACTTAAATATTGCTCAGACACATGCGGGAGGACCTAGGCCCTGCTCCAAATGATATGACAGACTTTGAAGACTCCCTATGGAAGGCCTCACCCTCCCTGGAGAGCAGAAAGGGGATGGGATGGGGGTTGGTGGGAGGAACAGGAGAGAACAGGAGGGTGCGGGAACTGGGATTGATATGTAAAACAAGCTTGTTTCTAACTTAAATAAAAAATTATATAAAAAATATTGTCAGGATATTAATCCAGTGTTTTAAATCCAGGTCTCCTATAGTTCTGGCTGGCCTCAAACTTGCTGTGTAATATGACGCTTCTGTTCCCCACCTATATTTCCAGCGTGCTGGGTTTACACGAAGGCACTGCCATGCCCAAATTCATTCATTCATACTTTTCAAAAACCCTTAAAACCCTTGACATTAGAGCATTGCCTAACCCCACATGACATTACACAGCCACACACAGATGTGTGCATCTGCATTAACGTAAGAGAGGCATGATGTTCAAGACGTACCAGTCTGCCTTTTCTTTTCAGGAGCTCATGGTCTTTACTCCTTTCTGCCAGGCTTCCGAGAGGGCCCCCAGGCATAACTAAGTTACTGTCAAACACATTCGGGGTGAGTCTGGCTCTTGATACAGACCTCATGTCCCCTGTGGTTCTTGTCCTGACAGTATTTCTCCTTAAAACACCCCGTTCTTTCGGCCTCTGAGTGTATGAAACCTCTCTGGGTAGTAAAGGAAACCCAGGGGTTTTCCAGAACAGTAGCCATGGGGCATGGGCCATTGCTCGGACTCAAGGAAGCCACGAATGAGCTGCTGTGTCTTCCTGCCTCCCCTATTAGTTTCAATGTAGTTATCTATTTTCTTTTCTAAGATCAAATTCTCCTCTCCAAGGCTGGAGAGATATCTCTATTGGTATATTCTCTTCATTCTGCAAACATGAAAACTGAGTTTTAATTATGGAAAAGCAACACCTTAAAACAAAAGAAAGAGATGTGCCTATAATCCCATCACTGAGGAGGCAGAGATGAGCAGATCTTGGAGTCTTTATGGCCAGACAGTCCAGCCCAATTGGAGAGACTCAGTCACAAGTAAGAGATCTTTTCCCAAAAAGGAAGATAGGGAATAACTAGGGAATGACATAGATGTCATCCTCTGGCCTCCATACACATGAGCACAAACTAATACATGCACACATTTGTTCTCATGTGAATGCACACACACACACACACACACACACACACACACACACACACACACATATATATATATATATATATATATATATATTCCTCTACCTTTTCTGTTTTTAGTGTCTTGCTTTCTTTTTTTCTGCTTTCTTTATCTAATACAATTCTTATGAGTGCTGTCTGCCCAGAGTTTGAGCCACCATCTCCATAGCCCATTCTCAACAGAAGCAATTTCAAAAGCTAGTTTCAAATACTTCCTTTAACTTTCCAAGGTATCAGATCTCATAAAAGCTAGTTTCAACCCCTTCCTTTTAATTTCCAAGGTAGCAGATTTCATTTTGGCAGAAGATTGAAGAACCAAAACCATCTTTGTATTCTTGCCACTGGAGCTGCTTAGAGAAGATTGCAATTAGGTATCTCACTGCAGTGTGGTCAGTGTTAGCACAGAACTTCAAGAAGTAAGTGCTGCTGAAAGGGATGTTCATGGATAACTGATGAAGATCTAGTAGCAATTAAGCAATTAAGCTACTGGGACTGGGCAGCAATTATGAACACTTGCTGTTCTTGAAGAGGACCTGAATTTAATTCCTGGCACTCAAGTCAGGGAGCACATAGCAGCTTGAAATAACAGCTCTAGGGAATCTGATGCCCTCTTTATTCTTCTGTTACCACCTGCACTCATGAGTACATACTGCTCCCCATAACTCCTGTCTGAGATTCATTCACTAGGGTGGAGCACGATCACCTCTAAAGCCAGAGAGATAGTCAGCTAGCCTTTGAAGATGTTGGTGCCATATGGCTATAAGGAATTGAATTCTCCCAACAATCGGTGAGTCTGGAAAAACTAGGCTAAGATAGGATTGAGCAGCACCAGTCAATCCTGCAAGTCTGTTGAGACCCCCAGTAGAGGATAAAACTAATCCATGTTCAGAATCTCACATGCAGACACTGTTATAAAAACATGGGCTGGTTTTAGCTGGTTCCTTTGTGTGGCGTGGAGCAAACGAAAGCCAGGACATCCCCCTCTCTCTTATTTCTGCTTCTGATCTGAGCTCTTCTTTTATCCAGGTAGTGATCTTGTTTTCTATCTTGAGCATCTAGTTAAGGCCGAGGTATGGAAAGACTTGAAATCTTCATTCTTGAAGGAGAACATGGAAACATCAAGGCCAGTTGTGAGTGGCATGAACTAAATCATCATCCGGAGATTCCAAGCATGTGCCAGCATGCTCAGTTTTTTATTGATTGGGTGATATAAAAATCCTATCGGTGAGCCATCAATGTTGTCAAAATTTTCAAGTTCAAACAAAATGTGTATAATCACTCTAATATCAAATAAGAGACCCAGTGCCAGGTCATAACTGTTGTGGGATATTCATACACTGTGTGAAGATATATTGCTGTGACTGATAGAATAAAGAGCTGGGTGGCCAATAGCTAGGTGGCAGGTGTGGGTGGGACTTTCCAGCAGGGAGAGAATGTGTGAGGAGATAATCCATGCATATGAGAGACGTGGCAGGAAACACAGAGAGCCAGATAGAGGAGAGGGAATGTCACACAGCAAAACATAGGTTAATGGGTTAAGTTAAGGCATAAGAGTTAAGACAAGCCTAAGCTAAAGGCCAAGTTTTCATGATTAATAGTAAGTTTCCGTGTCGTTACTTGTGAGCTAATGACCAAAGGAAAATCTGTCTACATATAACAGGAAGCAAGATGGACTCAAACTGAGTCTTGGCACAAAGCAGCTCAGGAAGGAGAGATAAGGAGGCTGTCCTGTTCCAAATGGGAGAGACCTCAAAAGAGAAGGTTTTCACGCTCTCAGTGATCTGATTACCCAGGCAGATAAGAGCAAAGGGGATAAGGGAAATCAACGAGAAATAAACTCCAGAGATTGCCTGAGAAACCAGGTTATTTGGGGAATGGGTCATTCTGCCGGTTGTTTTCTATTAAGAATGAAATCCTCAAAGCCGAGATTTCCAAGCTGGCATTATGTGGATCCTTTACAACAAGATGGAGAATTTAAGAAGGTACTAGACCAAAGCCTATTTGAAAAGATCTGAAACATTGATTCGAGTGACAGAAGAGGGATTTAATGACTTTACAGATTTTTGTGGGGAAGCATGCAAACTGATGGTATGAAATGTTGCAGACCAGATGGGAAGACAGTATCTGAGTTACAAGTAAAGGCTTAGCAAGATCAAGAAGAGGAATCCAACCAATAAAGAGCGACCTTAAGAAACAAAGAGAATTGGAAGACATACAGACATAGGTATAGGTAAATGCAGATTCAGATAGGCATACGGATAGAGATGAGGCTTGATAGATACATACGTGTATACATTATATATGTAACATATCAATCATATGATTCCGGGATGTATCCACTTCCAGTGCCTTTCCACAGAAAGAGCTCCAGTCCTGAGCTTTTGACGACAACGAATGTGTTTACAGCTGATGATAAAACAAAAGAGATGAAGAACGCATTCTTTCTTTTTTTTAACTGATTAACAGGAGCATATTCCACTATATCACACACACCATAGTCACACATGCATGTGAACATACACATATGTGAACATCCAGAAAGCAAAGAGAAAAATTTACATGGAGAGAGAGAGAGAGAGAATGCTTGCAAAAGGAGAGATGATAGTTGTTATTCTGGGACTTTTTTTCTGCTATGTGACTCAAATTCCAGGCATTTATAGACAGACCTTATGTCCTGTCACACCATGATTAAAATTGACAGCTGCTGGAGGAACCTACCTATTTAGAGAAACTGTTCTCCATTGCCTGGCTGGCAAAATAAACCTTAAGAGTAACTGAGTCCATTCTTCATTTCATTTTCCCAGCACATGCCGAGTTCATAGCTGGCCCAATCTATAAATGTAAGTCATCCAGCCTCTAACTCAGGGGAAGAAAGTGGGGAAGCCAAGGGATTCGGCAGCTCCAATTCATCACCCAGGAAATAAACAGGGCTCTGCTACCAGCGTGGTGGGATGATAGCAGCTGGGTTATAACTAAGTGCCCAGCCGGGGTTGTTGAGTAGGACTCAACCAATAAAGCTTGACCTTGGAGAACAAAGGGAATTGGAAGACAGATGACCTGGCCCACAGCAATGAGTTTTCTCCCCTGTAAAATGTGAGCAGGCTGTACAGTTTCTCGTATTTCTCTGTTTCATCACTTCTAGAGCATACTACATTAACAGATGCATTCCCATGTGACCCGCGGCATCTCATTATGCAGACAGTCTTGTAGGCCCAGCCTAGAGGACTTTAGGAGATGCTACCGAAGTCTGTCACCCTGTCATTGTATAGGAGCCCTGTTCTCATATTTGTTCCTGCATCCAAGCTTGTTTTCAATATTAGCACTCTCTGTGGTGAAGTTTGGTTATGAAATCACTCAGTGCTTAAGGGCTCTAACAAGAAGATATAGGATCAAAGCAGCAATATACCAGCATAGGAAGCATGACCTCAAGCTTCTAAAACTCATGCTTTTCAACTCCTCTTTCAGCTGTGACCAAATCAGCACAGCTCTCAGTGTTGCCTGCCTGCTCTGAGAATGTCTGTGGTTGCCATTATCTCCAGAATGCTTTCACTGAGTGTATATCCAGCATTATGTCAAGAGGTTCCCAAGAAAATCAAAGTGACTTCCTTATTCTCACACCCTGTTTTGAACCAAAAGCTTCCTCAAATTACCTAGGCTGTCCACTCATAAGAATGTCACTAGTTTGACATATTTGCAGAAAAAAAAAAAATCTGTCAAGTCAGTGAAGTCCTTTTTTTGCAAGGATTGAGAATTTGTGTTAAAAAAAAAAATCTGGGTTTGCTGACACGTATACATGGAGAGAGGAGAATCCTTGAGTCTGACCAGCCAGCCAGCCTCACTGACTTGGTGAAGTCAAGGTCAGTGAAAGACCTTGTTCAAAAAGACCAGGTGAAGCCAGGCATGGGGGTCCACACCTTTAATCACAGTACTTGGGAGGCTGGCACAGAGGGATTTCTTTAAGCTCAAGGCCACTATGATCTATGTAGTGAGTTCCAAGTCAGCCACGGATGTGTAGTGAGACTCAGTTACAACAAGAAACAAAGCAAGATGAAACATGTCCAAAGAATGGCAGCCAATGTTGTCCTTTGGCCTAGACACACATACATGCACATGACATCACTTCTGAAGATACTCAAGGGAATATGAAGCTAACACCATATGAGAGTCCAGCAGAGACCGTCTATGCCCTACTGATGAGAGATGCCATTCTGTAAATATGTTTCTCATATTGGTTAATGATATAGGAAAGCAAGATAGGCAGGACTAGGAGAGAAGGAGGATTCAGGGAGAGGTAGGAGGAGATTCAACATATAGGACCGAGAGAGCAGAACTCTGGGCCCTCTCTCCAGTAAGATGAGACCACGGTGGAAGTATTAGATTAATAGAAATGGGTTAATATTTAAGACAGAGCTAGCTAATAAGAAACTAGTAACTGGCCAACAGCATTATATCTAATACAGAGTCTCTGTGTGCTATTTGGGGCTGGTGTGACTGAGGGACCAGGCTGGCGGGCAAAAAAGCTGCTGGTAACACACTACATCCTGAAGTTCCCTTGCAGAAGGAAGATGGGCATTTGTTCTTTTTATTCATATTGAGCAGTGCACTGGCTGTCACATGAGCTAAGACACAGGTCTATTTCAAGGACAGGAAAACTGCTCCAATACCCTTTCCTAGAAAGGCCCTGAACTTGGCTTAATGCTCTTCTCTTCCCATCAAGAAAGGTTTTTGTGTTTGGGTGTGTCTATGGGTATCTGTATGCATATCTGTATGTATATGTAGAGGCCTCAGGTCAATGTCAAGTGTCTTTCATGATTGCTCTCTGCTTGAGACAGGCAGTGAGCCCCAAGGATTCCCCTGTCTCCACCTCCCCAATGCTAACAGTACAGGTGCACTACTCTGTCTGTACTGTTTTTAACATGATGGCTGAGAATAAAACTTGGATCTGCATACTCCCACAGCAGGCACTTCGCTGAGTTATCTCCCTGGACCTGCCATCTTAATCCATACCCCTTTTACATAGAGCCCTGTGTCTTCATTTCAAAACGAGTCCTATAAATTAGGCAGCCATATTCATCCAATAATCACTTCCTAAACTGAGTTGAACTACAGTGGATCTGAAAACTACTTGTAAGAAACAAGAAAGAAAGGGAGAGGCCAATATTTACCAACATTTGAGTCACTGCAAACATTATATGAACACACATAGGCTGTATGTACTACCGAGCAGGTAATAGCTTGAGGATTTGATACCATGCCTGTATAGAATAAACAATCCAGAGTAGGCACATAAAATCACACCTTTACATTGTCTATCACCATTATTTTTATGCAACTAGGTATGGTGTGGGTTAACAAAAAAATATGCAGAATGTATATGTCTAGTAGCATTCCATGATACGCATGGAAAATCAATGAGCCACAATTTCTATGGTTTAAGTCACATCTTTGCAAAAATACCTGACCTCTGAATTTGTGACATCATTGTGGGTTAAAATAAGATTAAGGATATAAAAAAGATTTTAAACCTAAGAAGCATTACAAACTTATATCGTCATATCCAAACAAAGTCTATTTTATTAATTTTATATTGTCTTGATTAGTGCACAATTTTAAAAGTTTTATTCTATATAATTATTGTTCGAATTATTATTACAGTCTCCAATAAATTCTATCACATGATGCCCATTAGTCTTTGTCCAGAATAAAAATATGCATCTGGAAATGAAAGAATGTGTTCTTCAGAAACAGGTTAAGAACATGCTTTTGTTTTTTGAATACCGTGGAAGCCACTCAAAGTTCAAGTTCAAAGAGACAGCTTGCTTCATGACCTGCCCACCTTTCTGCCAAGAGCCAGGCTTGGGGAGCTATTGGTGGCACCATCTCTGCTCAATGTTCTCTTCTTGTTTTGCTGAGTGGTCTCTGTGGGTGAGATAAGCACTGGAACCACATGTCTTGCCTTAACACAAAGATTACCTCAGAACCCTGAAATAAAGGGAAGAAAACCAAGTACAGTATGCTAAGAAGACATAAGGACTTACCAAGCAATTTTTTTTAAGTAGGCTAATACATGAATCCTCTTCTCCACTCCCCACTGGAATCCTCAGATGGCTGACTGGAAACAGTGTGGAGATTACAGCAAACCTATGAGAGAAACTGAGTTGAACCAATGTGTCTCCATGGAAACTTAAGAAAGGCTATTGTATCCGATACTACGCGCGCACGCGCACACACACACACACACACACACACACACACACACACACACACACATATATATATATATATATATATATATATAATCAAATAAAAATATAAGAGTCTTCTCTTTGGAGCAAAAAGAATGTCTGTGGAATCTCTTCTTCGTATGGTACTTTTGCATTAAAATATTTTATTCAGTTGACAGAACGGGAGTCAGAAAAGTTCAAGGAGGAGGAAAATCAGGATGATATTTAGCAACGGGAAAACTGTCCTTTGGATGTGATGTGATCATTGCCCTCATGAACTCTCTGCAGCTGGAATTTCTTGCAAGAGACTTGTATAGAATTGGGCCCCTTGGTGTTTAGTCCAGGAGAGAGAAAGGAACTTACAAGGCTCCACCCTTCGTCAAGGCTCTAGAGATGATTGGCAATTGCTGGAAGAGAGTTTTTTTTTTTCTTTACTGGTGTTACCACCCAAAAGATGCCCATCCCTCCCTTGGGTAGTTCCAGTTAAATTCAGTGCTTCACCAAGGCAGACTTGAGGGGGATCCTTTGTTTCTATGGCTGGTGCTCCTCAGAAGAAACGCTCACACAAGTACATGATACCAGTTAGCACTTGTCCTTATTAGCCATGCCCTGCTATCCTTTAAACAATTCAAAATTGAGAAAACTAAAAGGTTGACACCTACATCTCCAAGACTCTTTCGCAAAGGATTATGGATGAATTTGGGACTCTAGGAAGAGCAAAACACTTTATTAGATTTAGAGAGCATACCATGAGCCTGGCATTATTCCCAGGCTTCAGCAGCAGGTAAGACAATGGTGTCTGAACTCCACAGTCCTCTTTATGTCCTTGAATTTCTCTTAGTGACAGAACCTATAGGCATAATAGAAACAGGTCACAGCCACCATAATAGCCTCCGAGTGCTGCTTCTACAGCTATTTTGAGAAAAATGGGGAGACAGCAAGTAAAGTCATTGGCTATTTAGTCATGGAGATTTGTTGATGTGGTCAGTCTGTTATGACACTGCATGAGTCCAGATTCTATGAGGGCAAATCTCTGTGATTAAACCGTCAATGGCTTTATTTGCAGTCTCCAAATTTTTCTATAAAAGGAAGAAAAGTAACTTTGCCTCACTGTCTTAATTTATGGAGTCTATTAATATTTAGAAAACACACAATAGGTGGTGGCGCTATTTATTCAATTTATGAAAGACTTTATCACCACGGGGTATGAGGTTTCACATGTTAAATCATGTAATCATCATCAATAACAACAGCTTGAAAGAGTCAAGCTGAACCAAGCTTCTATACACAGCATTCTGTGTAAGTGAGTTGTGGACTAAGGTCCCTGAGATCAGCTGTAAGCATCTTAACAAAGCAGAGCAAGTAAGGTCTTGTGGGCTTGTTTGTTTATTTGTTTGTTTGCTTGCTTGTGCTTCCCATCCTAGAGCATGTCAGTTTTTCTAGTCCTCTTTTCTCATCTTTTATCTCTTTTTCCCTACACCCCACCTGCCCAAACTTTTAAAACCCTTAGCAGCTGAGATGAAGTCTTTCCCACTTTGGAGACATTTCTCTGACCTACTTACAATCATGTGTTATTGTATAGCCCTCATCTCATTCACCTCCCCACCCTTCTTGATTTTTTATTTCTGTTTCAATTTTTATCTTGATAAAAATTTTATCCATCTATCTAACTGTAAGCTGAGATGGAAAGACTGGCTGGTTTGGAGAGAGATGAGGGATGGGGAAGAGAGGGGTCAGGAAGAGCGGGAGACTTCATCTTCAATACTTAGCATTTGGTATTTGATAGGCTCTCAATAGATATTTTTTTTTAAAAAAAGAAACTAATTGTGTTACCATCACATATTGTCCTAACAAAAATCTTTGCATTCGGGCTGAGGTGGATGGCTCGCTTAATAAAGTGATTCCCTTGCAAGCATGAATACATGAATCCATACCCAGAATCCACATTTAAAGGGCCAAGCATAATGGAATATGCTTATAATCCGAGGTATGCATAAGTGGAAAGGAGACGATGGGGGGAGCCCCTGAGGCTCAGTAGCCAGCCAGCCTAGCCTATCTGGTGAATTCCAAGACAGTGAGAGATTCTGTCATAAACATCAAGGTTGATGCCATCATAGAATAACTGGGCTCATTCTCAGGCCTCCACGAGCATATGTACATGCACACAAATGTACACCTCCACTTATAAACATGTGCACAGATACAAGTTCATGATCCTAGACATAATGCAGAATTGTTTCTGAACTAATTCCGCAGTTCCCTTGCATCCTGAAATGTTTGTGTGTCTAGTATTTTCCAGCAGAACTTGAACAGAAATTATGGGAGTCATTTTTGAGATGGGATTTTCAAATCAAGCCCCTTTCTCTTACAGAGGTTAGACATAAATAGAGCCAAGATCCTACATAGCATAGTCACAGACAAAACAAGCCTATGAACCCCCAGTTACCACATATGGGGATAGGAGTGGGAAAACCCTATATTGAACAACTTTGCATAAGTGAGAGAAAAGCATCCTATTGCCCAGGCAGAGATACATTTGTGACAGTTGGTAACATCTAAGAACAGAAAGAAAACAAATGTTTGTCCATTTGTACATGGATAAACATGTGTGCCTCGTGCATGCACAAGAGTGGTATGAAGCCATTAAAAGAAAGAATGTTCTAAAGGTAGAGGGAAGGAGCTAGTAGAAGATGGCCACCATGGATCTTTGTGGGGTAACAGAAATGTTCAACCACTTGATTGTTATAATGGGTTATCAGTTGACAACTATCGTCAAGGCTCATTTCAGCCGTGAAACTTGGAGAATTTACAGTTAAGCAGGCTGGGAGCTGGTTGAGTCAGTCAAGAGCTCGCCCTTCAAGCATGAATATCTGAGTTCAACCCATGGAACCCGTATTTAAAATAAAAAGCTAGGCAAGGGGATGGATGTCTACCACCCCAGCACAGAAGAAATGGAGGCAAGTTGAACCCTAGGGCTCACCAGCCAGCCAGCCTAGCCTACTTGGTGACTTCCAGGTCAGTGAAGGACCCTGTTCTAGAAGAAACAAGGTGGGCATGGCTGAGGAATAACACCCCAGGTTGACCTCTGGTCTCTGGATACACATGCACACACACACACACACACACACACACACACACACACACACACACACACACACTTGCACACACATACATCTATCTACACATGACATGCATGTGCACATACACGCACACATATAAAAAGAGGGTAGAATTCATATCATATAAATTATTTCTCAAAAAAGAATTATTTTTCTATTATTTGTGAAATTATCAAAGGATAGATAAATACTATACAGTTTAGTCCTTCTAGAGGCTGTGGTCCTTCAAAGGTTGACAATGCTCCAACAGATATTTTCATGCACATTCATATATGGGCTTGGTAGTTTTTGTTTGTTTTAAGACATACACATGGAAGGGGATGTGTATGGAAGGATGTGAATCCAGGAGGAGTTAGAGGGAGTGGGGAATGAATATGATCAAAATATTGTACATATACATGAACTTCCTAATGATAAAGTTAAAAAAATACAAAATGAGGTTTTTTAATTATTGATGAAATTTTATTTTCTCTTTTTTAAAAAAAATAAGTATTTTATGAACTCTTTGAGAATGTTACCCAATGTGTTTTGATTACATTCACTCTCAACTACTCTCCTTAACTCCACCCAGATCCACCCCACCTCCCTACCTACCCCAGACTCTGTGTCCCTTTTAAATCTTAAATTTAATAACATATAGTATCCTATTTTACTACGTATTTTCGGGGGTGGACCCATTCACTCGAGTATGGTTAATCTACCTGGGGTCACACCATTGCAGAAAATTAACTGTCCAGCCCCAGAAGTCATCAATTGTCTATTGATCCTCAGTTTGGGGTGGGGGTCCATGAACTCCCTTCCCTCTCTATATTAGGATACTGATCAGCTTAATCCTGTATAGATAATCACAACTGCTGTTGAGTTAATGAGTGCAAATGTCCTATCATATTCAGAATACACTGTTTTTCTCTGGTCCCTCTCAAATTCTCCCTCTTACAATCTTTCCATCCCTTCTTTTACTGAGCCTTAGGGGAGTATAATATAGGTGTCCCGTTTGTGGCTCGGTTATCCTCAACCTTATTCCCTTCACTTTGACCAGTCTTGGATTTCTTCAGTAACCAACATCCCCTGGACAGAGGAACTTCACTGAGGAGGTCTGAGAGCTGCACTTAACCATGGGTACTATGTTTGAAAAGTAAGATTTTATTTTATTTATAAAATAAAGCTTATAAAATAGTAGTGTGCATATATATCCATATGTAAAAATCTTTTACTGGAGTTACCCTACACACAGGGAATTGTGTTCATCCTGGAAGCTACAGGCTGTCTAGCAAAAAACCAAGCACTAGATGTTCATGAGACACATCCCCTGGAGATGTTGCTCTGAGGCGTCCTGGAAATGAAAGCAACACAGGCTTTTGCTATTGCTCTTATTTGCCCACCCAAACCTGATGGTATGAAGATACCACATGCATTGCTCAAAAGACATGGAGAAATCCATTGGTCACTGACCAGGAAATATCCTCTCTTGAGCTGGCTTGTACTCATAGTACATGGGGGTGTTTTGCAGGCTCCTGGGGTGATGGTAGCGTTGGTGGTGGTGGTGATGGTGGTGGTTATCTTAGGTAATCCTACCCATCTGTGAGCCCTGTGAACTGCAACCATGAGCAGCATGGCAAAAAATGCCTATGGATACAATAGTGATAATCATGTTATGCAGATAGCCAACTTCTTTCTTATTGATTAGGTTTTAAGCCTGCCCCATAGAAGGAAACACACTCGTGGTACTAAAAACCTGGCCAAGAAACAATTATTGGATAGATCATAATACCCAAGGTGAACTTACTACTATTATTTTGCAAAATGGGCATGGTATCAACCTGTTCTCTAAATTTTTAAAGCGTTGTATGAAAACATTGGAATACCCATGGAATATGCAGTGTCATCCCAGCTAACACAGGAAGGAAGGAGGAATGTACTCACACTCTCTACCAGAGGCAGTTTTTACATGCTCCAAGAGGCCCCGCTCGGTGTCAAGCTTATAATAAGTGTTCAGGGGGGAAATGTGTTGAAGTAAGTTTAATTCCTCTCTCACAATTTTTATATTCTGTAGTTTGCCTCCGATCATTTATATATCCATTCATCCATTTCCCCCTATCACCACACACCATAAAACAAAGGCTGCCAGGCTTGAAACTCTGTGAACACGTTTTTCAAATACTTCCCATGCAAGCAATCAGCCGTCGGTCTGTTTTATTCATAAGGCAATTTTTCTTTCTAGCTGCTGGAGCCACTTAAACATTTAATATCCATAAAACTCCTTTAATTTTTTAAGGACACAAATGGGGATTCCATCACACTGAATAGGGAATCATTTGGTGTCATGGCAACCGGCCTCATTGTACCACTCAGCCTTTGCTAAAAAAGGGTAGTTCTCCCACCAAGAGTCTGATTTCTTTGTCATCCTTCTCTCACAAGGAGAATCCTAGACTTGCAGGGATCAGAGCTCACTCTTCCTTCCCACTTCATAATGGTCCTTTCATACCTTTGTGAAGAGTTAACATGGCTTGCACATCACTAGTCCTGTTGCCCAAAAATAGCACAGAATAAATGAAAGTACATTAGAAAGAAATACCTTAAGAAGAGAGGAAAGTATGCTCTGGTTGGGAGTGGAAACCAACTAAGCATTGTCTTTCTCCATCAGTATTTTTTGAGAGAGGATCTCTCACTGATCCTGTGCTCACTGGTCTGCTGAACTACCTGCCAGAGAGCTCTAACAGTCCTCCTGTTTCAGCCCATCTGGGACTGTGCTACCAGTGCACACTGCAGTGCTATATTCTTCACGTACGTGTTGTTTTCCACCCTCTGGTTGTTATACTTGTCCAATAAGCATCTTAGACACTGAGCCAAATGCCAGCTCCAAGAAGGTAGATTCTCTGTGGGTTTCTGAAATACATTCCCCTAAGAAGATACCTATTGTAGAATATTACTTTAACTAAGCAAAGATGTGTTACATTTGCTTATGCTGCACAATATTACTTTAACAATGTGAAGGTATTTTACATTTGCTTCTGCTGTCTTTGTTAACAACATAAAGATGTGTTACATTTGTTTGTGATGTATTTGTTTAACTATGAAAAGATGTGTTAAATTTGTTTCACCTCGCCTACCTAAGGCACCTGATTGGTCTAATAAAAGCTAAATGGCCAAGGTAGGCAGGCAAGGGGATAGGCGGTGCTGGTGAACAGAGAGAATAAATTGGAGGAAAAATCTAGAGAAGAGGAAGGAGAAGAGAGAATGGGGGAGAAAGAGAGGAAACCCAGGGCCAGAAGCCAGGCAGCTGCCAGCCAGCCAGCCATGGAGACAGCAGGAAAGTTAGATATACAGATTTAAAGAAAGCTAAATAGCCCTGAGGCAAAGCACAAATTAAAATAAGAGCTGAGATAAGTCTGAGCATTCATAACTAATACATCTCTGTGTCATGATTTGGGAGCTGATTGGTGGCCCCAAAAGAAAAAGGTTGGTATAGATACCAAATTAGAAATATTAGTTTGGTTTGAAACAAGAGATGGTTTGAAACCAGCCAGATGTGCACTTGAGTCCCCACACCCTTTCTGTTTCAGTGACATGGCATGTAAATCAAGCTCTCGGAGCCTCAGTATTCTCATCCATAAAATGGTAAGATATATCTACTGACAACAAGGAGTGATACAGTTAATCTAGTATCCCTCCCAAGGGCTTCTATACTGTTCAGTTAAGACTGACTTGAGTGGTACCACAAAATGTATTAGGTTGCTCTTTCATGTCAGAGGTAAGAATGATCTAGATGTGAAACAATTTTCCATTTTGAAACAATTTGCAATAAGGTGATACACAGATGAAAACTGAGACATTGTATTCATGGCATCAGGAGTTCTGTCCATATATTGTACAATGGTAGCCACAGCAGGTGACTGAAGTCACTAAATGTTGACTAAAACCTGGATTCTGGACTTACCTAAGCACAGCAGTTGCTGTCTCTCCGATGATATTTCCTGTCCTCAGATATGAGAAAATTACTTGGAACTGAAAAAACAAAATGGCTCCATGCACGTATAAGGACCTGAGTTCAAAGTCCTCGGACTGGTCTTTTGAGGCGGATGCTGCAGTGCACACATTTGTAATCCCAGTATTCCTGCTCGGAGATGGGGAGTGGAGACAGAATACTTGCTGGAGGCAACAGGCCAGCTAACCTAGCACATACAGCGATGAACAAGAGTTCCTGTCACAAACAAAGTGGGAGGTGAGGGCAGACATAGGAGGTTGTCTCCATGTTCTCTGCGAATGTGTGCACTTGCACCTACAAATACAAATGACCATGTACACATATCCAACATACACACACACACACACACACTCCACAGATTTGTGCATTTGCTTACAATTGCCTGTTTTAAAAACGGGCTATTCTAAATGATCCTTGTAGTTCTGAAATGCAATCATTTATAGTGTAGTCCCTGAAAGTGAACATGGGCTTAAGTGGCCATCTGGTTTAATTTTGTCCCTATTGTCTCTGCTTTCACCTTAGCAGTAGGGCACTTAAGTCTGTGACATATTGTCACCCATCGTCTTGATGAAATAGATGTAAATGTCATCTCATGGTGTTTCTGTTTCTCTCCGTATAGACCATTAATAATCCCTTACCCAAAAAACAGTGCAATGCTCACTCACTGAAATGTCAGAATTGACATACTTAGATTACAATCCTCGGAATGGGATCCAGCACCTAAGAAAGAACAATTTGTATTCTGGGGTCCACAGCAGCCTTCTGCACAGCTCCTTGACATTATCAGAAGCTTCTGGAAGTAAAATCTGTCTCCCAGGACATATTTTTACTCTGGTCAGACAATTAATGACTGGGGCTATTAAAGCTAATCTTGGTTGTTAGCATTTGAAAAGGGAGCTCCTTGGGAAAATAGGCTGAGAGAGAGGATACTCAAATAGAGGCATCAGAGGACTGGTTCAGCAGTTAAGAGCACTTATTGCTGTTGAAGAGGGCTGAAGTTCTATTCCTAGCACTCGCATAAAGGAGCTTATGATTGCCTTTAACTTCAGCTCCAGAGAACTTCTGGTCTCCATGGCCACCTTCACTCAAATGCACGTACTCACAGAGACACTCTCACATATACATATATTTAAAAATAAACTGTATAGAAATAGATGCATTGAGTTATAAGCAATAGTATGCATCTTGGCTTTGGATAGAGGATGGATAGATAATGGGAATGGATGATGGGTTAATCTATAAAGTGGGACAATGGCATAGAGGAGAGATGTTTGTTCTGCTGGCTGGTGACCTTCCAGGAGGCTCTGCAGAGTGGCTTTGAGGACTAATTAAGTACTCAGTCACTGTTAGGATGAGAAGACTATAATTTGTGGTTTTGAAAGAGTTTTAGTGTTGAGTAAATAAAAGATGCCCTCCTCACCTTTCCCCATAATGAAATTTCTTCCTTAAGTCCTGATGACAGAGAGGTTAATGGAAAGCTTGGGGGAAATTGCTAAACTTTGACAATTGAATGATAGCAGGGGAGTTAGTACAGTCTAGGTGGGTGAAATGGCAGGAGAGGACAAATAGATGGAATGGGTACCAGGCAGATCACGATGGTCTATGCAATCCAATAACAGCTCCATCAATACTCAGCAGAACTGTATAGTTTACTCCTATAAAAATGAGTGTCTGCTTTAAGGCTAGAAGCCTTTCCTGTACCTCTGGTTTCCCTTTACCCATTTTTCTATGATCTGGTACTCATATATCGTACAGGTTTCTTGAAGGCATCTAACTGAGAATTTGTATTCGTTCACTCTGGACTCAGGTGCACTGTTGCCTAGGATCTTGAGTTCCATACTCCACCTGCAGATCTGGAAATTAAATCACCCCACGGGAAGTTTTCATATGTGACATTCAACGGAATAGGCTGGGAGATGACTCCGTAGGTAAAGAGTGTCCTTGCAAGCATGAGGACTTGAGCTAAATTCCTGGAAGCTATGTATGAAAGCCAGGCATGGTGGTGCATACTCGTAACCACATACTGAGGAGGAAACAGTAGAATCCCTGCAGCCAGAAAGTGAGGCCATCTTGTGGTGTCATCGGGTGAGACTACTCAGTGAGTTCCAGGTCAATGGGAAACCCTGCCTTTAAAAGAAGAAGAGGAGGAGGAGCAGGAGAAGAAATGTATTTGTTCTAACGATATTTCTGTTGCTGTGGCAGAAGCAGCTTTGGATATAGGAGTTTTATTTGGCTTACAATTCCAGGTTATAGTCCATTGTTGGGAGGAAGTGAAGACAGAAACTTGAAGAGCTGCTCACATCAAAGAGAAAAAGAACAAAGACAAACACACCCATGCTGCTTGCTCGCCACTTACATTCCGCTAACTTGCTTCATTCCTAGGACAGTCCCATGAAATCATGCACGCATTGGGCTGACCCAATCAACCCTTAAGATGATCCCCCATAGACATGCCATGGGCAAACTACATATTAGGCAAACTACATATAGGTGACTACTAAATAGACACTTTCTTCCCAGGTGATTCTAAGCTTAGCAAGCTGACATTTAACATTAAAAGAAAAGTAAAGCTGGAAGGATGGCTCAGCAGTTAAGAGCACAGGCTGCTCTTCCAGAGGACTCAGATTTGGCCTGCAGAACCCAAATCACAGCTCACAACCAACTGAAACTCTAGTCCTAGGAAATTTAGCACCCTTTTCTGGCTTCCATAAGCACCAGGCACTCACATGGTACACAAACATACATGCAGACAGAATACCCATACCACATAAAATAAATAAATAAATCAGTGGTTTAAATATTAACCACCATAATGCATTTTTAAGAACACGCACACACACACACACAAATAAATACACACGCAGACACATATATACACTCATGCACACAGAGAGACAAATACACACATACATACACATATAAACACACAGAAATGCACACCTACACACTCACATATATACACACAGAAAGACACACCTACACACACACACATGCACGCACAAATACCTATACCACATATACACTGATGCAGTTAAGTGCCATGGGTCACAAACAGGAAAATAACATAAAAGTAGGAGTGAGGTCTGTTGGGAAGAAACACTTCAGTGGGAGGAGGCAGGGCATAAGAGACAATGATGGGGGAATATGATCAAAGCATGTTTTACGTGTATGAAATTACAAAAGAAAAAAGAAAGATTATATTTGAAAAATGCAAATTCCTAGAACTTAACACAAGGATAAGGAGAGACCAGGCTTCTCGGGCTGAAAACCAGTGGGAACAAGAGAACCACCACACTGGTTTCTGGGAGTTCCATAACTTGAAAAATTCAGACATTCATGTATCTGGATGATCCTTCACAGAGTCAAATTGCTGCCCTGATATCTGCACCTTTCCCTACAGCAAGGGAGTACCCGGAGTCCCCCAGTGAATTGCAGCTGCTCCCGTGCAAACACGGCCTCTGTTTGAAGAATTCTCAGAGCAATACAGCCCACAGAGCCTAGCTTTCCGTTCACCAGGCAATAGTACTCCAGACATAATAGCTCTGTGATTGGTTAATCTGGATTGTCAACTTGATGGGTTTCAGAATCACTTGTAAACCTCTGGGCAGGGTTGTGGAGAATTACCTAGATTGGGTTATGTGAACTAAGAAGATCCATCCTAGATAGGAGCAATGTCAACCATGGGCTGGAGACCCTCAATGCACATTCATCCTTCTCTGCTTCCCGGCTCTGGATGCAATGTAATCAGCTGCCTCATGCTCCTGCTATCCTGACTTCTTTACCATGACGGACTGTGCCCTCAAACTGTGAGCCAAAATAAACCTCCCTCGTGAAGTTGTTTTTGTCAGTCAGAGCACTGGAGAAGGAAGGTCGCCAATGCCAAACTCCATTGAGAATTTCTTCTTTCACAGGAACTATATGACGCAAACTGTAGTGTCATTGTCATTTCTTAAAGAAATAATCAACCACCAAATGAAAGATATAGGATATAGGCTGTGGCATCCTTTCTTACCACACCATTGATCCCAAACATCCACCCCACCTATGCATCATGCCAACTATCCCAAGTCATCCTGAGCCATGCCTCGCCTCTGTCTATTATACCTTCCATGAATCCTCTCTCTGCTAGAAAAATCTCAACACTAATTGTCCATTCAATTTTCACTAAAAAGTGAGGAACGGGTAATCTTTGTGTCTGTAGACTCACTCTGAGCTCCCGGAACATTCACAAGACTTATAAAGATGGAAGATATATGATATAAAGCATATATTAATACCTAGGAAAGTAAAGAAAGAAGGAAAGGAAAGAGAGAGGGATGGAGAGAGGTAGGAAGAGAGAGAGAGGGAGAGAGAGAGAGAGGAAGGAAAGGAGGGAGGGAGAAAGAGAGAGAAAGAAAGAAAGAAAGAAAGAAAAAGGAAGAAAGAAAGAAAGAGGGGGGAAGGAGGGCAGGAGGAAGGGAGGGAGAAAGGAAGGGAAGGAAATTCTACAACTAGAAAAATGTGTGTGTGTGTGTGTGTGTGTGTGTGTGTGTGTGTGTGTGTGTGTGTGTGTGTGTGTTTATTAGAGAGTACACTTACACAAACTAGAAGAAGCAAGAATTCTGACTTAGGAGAACCCCAAGCTGATTCTAGTCTGTCACGGAGCACTGTGTGACCTGCAAAAGCCAGTCCTCTTCTCTCAGGTCATACCATTTCCTGTTCCATGGATGAAATGTTCATTCGAGTTAATTTCTAAGGTGCCATGGAGCTCAACATTTCTGTGACTCAGAGACCCATAAAAGACTCGTTATTCTCTCTGTACTTTAATAAGCAAATGTGACCACTGCGGGCAGATTAAATAAAGGAGCTGAAGATTGATGGGGTCACCTCGTGATTTTCCAATAAAGGCTGAGTCCAGTCGAACAACAGCCATGATGAAGGGACACAGTCAGGCGGTGACGGAGGCGGCGACAACGCTACTGCCTGCTTCTTCTGGCGGTGTTTTCAGATAACTCTGCGGCAGAACCAGAGAGGTGCTCAACTCATACCCTCTGCTGGAAAGACTGTCCTGCAACTGAGCAGAGGTAAAATTGGTCAAAAGAGGAATTGGAATGCAGCCATTCATTCAGTCTGTGAACATTTATGGAGCACACGGTATGTGGTGGACCTGAGCTAGGAGCAGCAGGACAAAGACAATTTTCCGCTATCCCCATAGGCTCATTATTCATCATGAAGGAAACACATGAAGATAGGGTGAACACTACAAGACCTAAGGATGTGTGGGTACCCAGGTGAGAGAAGTGGACTCCCAAATGAAAGCTCTTCACTAGCCCTCAAGACAGGAGTGTCGGGTCCCTCAGAAGGGAGCTGGAGATAAGGCTACTGAAGGGTGTGAGAGTGCGAGAAAGAGATCACTGAGTTGTGACTAAGCAAGACAGGCAGCCTAGTTTGTTTTAGAATGAATGGTTATTAAGAAATACTAGGTTGGTGAAATGGCTCAGTCTGTAAAATGCTTACCTGGCCAGCAAGAGGACCTGAATTCAAACCCCAGAAGCCATGTAAAGGGTATGAACATTGTGGTGAAGGCTTGTGACCCCCACTGTTGAACGAGTGAAGGATGGTTGATCCTTAGGATTCCTTGACCACAGACAAACTGAAGAGATCCAGGCCAGTGAGAGACCCTGTCTCAAAAAACGAGGTAGAGAGAAATCCATAAAGATACCCCAAAGAGCTTCTGGCCCCTCCACACAGTTGCATGCACACAACACCTATGCACACACACACACACACACACACACACACACACACAAGAATGTTCACAAATGAAAGGGGTGTCCCAAGGCCCAAATTCTCTGGGGACAGTAGAGACCTCAATGGCAGGTACACAGAATGGATTGAATGCCTCCACCCGGAAATCTATTCATTCCTGCAGCAAATGTCTAAGTACATACAGCCTGTTTGGGACCAAACACACAGGCTCTTCAAGACAGCAGCCTACCCTGAGAAACATTAAAAGGGAATCTGAAAAGCAATACTCACCGGTGGACCACCCCCTAAGATGGTTTGGGATGCACCACTAAGCGCTTTGCAGATTCAGAAAGATCCAACAGCTCAGAGCAGAACACCCAATGCTGACATTTCAGAGATATTTGTTCTAATACCGCACAGGCAAACACCCATCCTGGGGCTCAGAGAAAGACCACACATCCTGACTTTTATACATTTTAAAAATAACACACACATCACATCATGTCACATTCACACACATATACGCATGTATACACTGTTTTTCTAGAGCTGCAACCTATAGAATTGGTAAACCTATAGAATTACCTTTATGTAATTTTCATTTTGTTTCTGGTTTGGATTAGGTTCATTGTTTCAGTTTTGTAAAAATTCAGTAATTTGATGAAGTGTGTGGATATTTTGCCTACAGATCTGTGTGGACACCATGTGCATGCTTTGGATAAACAGAAGTCAGAAAGGGAATAGGGTCCTCTGGGATTTGAGTTTGGATGGTTATAGGCTACTATGTGAAGGCTGGGACCTGAACTCAGTCCTCTGCAAAAATAGCAAATGTTTTTAACTGCTGAGTCATTTCTCCAACCCTTTGTTTCTCTTTGTTTTGGTTTGTTGTTTTAAACAGGGTCTCACTATGTCATCCTGGGTGGCTAGGAATTCACTGTATGAATCAGGCTGGCTTTGAACTCAAAAAATCTGCTTGCCTCAGCCTCCTGAATGCTGGGATTAACAGTGTGTGCCATATTGGGCCTTCTTTATGTAATTTACATGCATAACACTTTTGCTTAAAACATCAAACCAGCAGTCATTTTATCAGCAAATCCCAAGGAGTTTTGACATTTTAAACACAGACAATCAGCATGCACACACAGTTGAGCTGGGGAGATAGCTCCATCAGGAAAGCACATGTTAACAAGCACAAAGACCTGAGTTCAGATCCCTAGCAGGCACTAAAAGCCAGGCATGACAGTGTACACATGCAATCCCAGATCTGGAAAGCCAACATAAACAGATCCCTAAGCTTGCTGGCCAGGCAGGCTGGTAAATAGCTGAATGTCAAGTTCAGTAAGAAACACTGCTTCAAAAGTAAGTAAAGCAGACACCTGGTTTCAATATCCTGCTTCTGCATCCATATGTGCAGACATGCATGTGCACATGTACACGCAAATAGAGATACACAAACACACACTAGGCACATAAAGTGACTATAAGTAAAACAAAACAAGGAATTCAGGCTGGCCAAGTTTTTGCTAAAAGCTGTAAGGATGGTTTCTGTCTGTGATGTTGGATAAGGGGTTTTCGTGTCCTATAAATGGACTGAGTCAGCTGGAAATGCTTAAAACTGAGCCTGTCATCCAGATGTTCAAGCATCGTGCTGTCAGACAAGCAGATCTGCCAGCTCGATGTGGCAACAGCAGCGGCTTCTTCACATGTGAAAGCCAAGTTTATATTTGGTTCTAGACAGAAGCAAATGTGTTTATGCTAGTGGTTACACTTTAAAATTAATTTCCCCCCTCTAATTTCTCCAACTTGGGTTTCACATTTAAGAAGTTATGCATCCCCTGATCTCCATAAATCAGATCCATGAAGCAATAAACAAAGTTCAGATGATCAAGCACTGGCGCTTTAATTAAAACCACCTTTCCCGGTGCGTGGCAAGTTCACCCCTGTGGAACCAGCGCTATTCTAAATGCACTTTCCCAATTTAGGAAAGGACCCTTCTGGGGCGCTGGCTCTTTGCAACATCTTAATCTTTTTTTCATGGAGTCAAGGTATTATTGAGGGACGACTATATATATCAAACATTTTATTGATTTCCTTTTTCTCATCAACCCCCTGCTGTGCCATAAGACGTTTAAAACGATACACTGCTATCATCAACAACTTGAAATGATGAGAGTCAACAGCCAACAAAGGTAGGGTTATCTTTTTTTTTTATCTTGTGCACTATTATTAAGGGTCTCCAAGCAAAGCCCACCACCACCACCACACCTCTCTGCCCAACATAACTTTATGGAAAAAGAGCTGATAGACAGTATCAACCTCATGGCTATCTCCAAGCAGTGGTGTTGTGGGGCTAGAGAGGTGGCTAGGTGGTTAAGAGCACTCACTTTGCAGAGGGTGTAAGGTGGTTCCCAGCACCCACACTGGGTAGCCTTCATCTCTCCTGGCCTTCTCAGACACTAACCTCATGTTCTCAGACTGACCCAAGCATATGCATAAAGATGAAATACAATTTTAAAGAGATTTTGCTCTTTTCCTCTCTAAACCTAGCTGAACTAGATTATACGTTTTGTTTGTTTGCTTGTTTGTTTCCCAGGAAATGCTGTAGCAAACACACATACCACATCATCTTCAAAATAAGTTATAAGATGGGAATGAGGTTCTGAGTATGAAAACAGTATTGTTACAGAGCTAATTTGTGTGTGTGGGGGGGTGTATGCGCGCGTATGCAAGCATGCATAAAACTGTATGTGTTCACATGTGGGATCGGTGGCCTGCATGTATGCAGTCATGTCTGTGGAGGCCACAGGCCAGCCTCAAAGTGTCTTCCACAGTTGTTCTCCACCTGTTTTTTTGAGGCAGGGTCTCTCTCCTTTCCCGGTGAACTAAACTCATACAAAGCCTTTGCTCACAGCTGTTGCCTGGCTCAGCCCCAAGAGGTAATTTAAGATAGGAAGTGTTAGATGGGTGAATCAGCACACCAAATTAAGTGTGGTGTCTAATTAACCAGAAAACATGCAAACAAGCAGATCTTGACTGTAATGGCTGCATCTGGCCCAATGAAAAGAAGTGGCCTCCTTCCTCCGGGAATGACAACAAGAACTGATAACGAAAATAAAGCCAAACGGGTTTGTTCCTTCTTCTGCTTGAATTATCATCTTCCAGTATCGGATCCGAGGGGGATAAGACCACTTTTTCTTAGAGTCATTTGAAAACCAGCTGTTTCCTAATCTGATTCCTGTGAAATATTAATTCCAGGAGTTGTTGAGTGGTTTCGAACACGCTCCATTAAAATAGAGTTGAGAAGTGCTCGGCACCTCGGGTACCTCTTAGGGCTGCAGCCAAACTTCGCCATCAGCGAGGAAGACTGCAGCCCCCCCCCTCCACATGAGAGGCGCGGGACAGCTACCACAGTCTCAATCATCATGGAGTCTTGCTCCCAGAGGCAGGCAGTAGGTTTTCACTGCTTTGTGACTGGTTGCCCCCAGCCATTAATTTTTCACAGGTCTGAAACATAATTTCTCCACATGCGGTTGGTTGCTGTGTTTCTGTTACACCCCAGGGAGCAGAAAGAGTTGGGGAGTCCACTCTCATCGCAGCCAATCAACAGCTACAGAGACAGAGCCCCAACACCCGCTATAGAAGGTGCATGGACACCTTGAGTCCAGTAGAGAAAGGGACAAAGATGAACGGTGGTTTCCTAAAAGCCCACGAACACCCAAGCCCTTTAAGTCCGAGGTGTCTTCAGCTGGGGTAGGGCTTCTGTACCCTGGAGGTCTGTAATTGTTGCCAATAAACTTCACCTTCAGTTAATTCTTTAACTAACGGGTGGAAAAGAACCCACCTGCTAGCTGGCATGAAAGGCTTTGCAGCAATTACAGAACATGTGAATTTTGCATATAGTGACTTCTTCACCAGGAGCCATGCCTGTTTCTTAGGATGGAGAGTTAGAACCATGGGAAAGTCTTATCTATCCGGATTCCCTGAACATTCACAGGATGAGCTGGATTGAGCACTGTGAAACAAATTGGTCCTTGTATAAGCAGGTCAGGAAAGACCAAACACAGCCAGGGAGGAGTGTAAAGTCTGCGGCTGGTAAAATGAACTTGTACTGTTGGTTTTATGTAAAATGTTATTATTGCTCTGTGTGTGTGTGTGTGTGTTTGTGTGTGGTCTACGTTTTTGTGTTTTTGTGTGTGTGCGCGCTTATGTGTGGTATGTGTGTATGATCTGTGTGTGTGTGTATGTGTGTGTGTGTGTATGTGTGTGTGTGTGTGTGTGTGTGTGTGTGTGTGTGTGTGTATGTGTGGTATGTGTATGTGTGGTTGCATGTGTGTGGTATGTGTATGTGTGTGGTGTGTAAGCACAGGAATAGAGTCAAAACATCAATGTTAGGTGTCTTCTCAGTTTCTCTCCATGTTGTTTTTGGAGAGTCTCTCAATGAACCTGGAGCTCACTGAGTAGGCTGGGCTGGTTGTTGACCAGCAAGGGATCCTCCTATCTCTACCTCCGCAACTCTGGGACTACAAATGCACGTCAGATGCCTAGTTCGTGTTCCTAGGTTCTGGGTGTGTGTGTGTCAAACTCAGGTCCCGTGTTTGCATAGCAAGCTTTACTGACTGAACTGTCTCTCCAGCCCAGGTTTTTATGGAGTTGCTTTGAAAGAGAAAATGCTTCTTTTCCAAACTCTACTCTTGCAAGCAAATGCCCAGCTCTCATTCCCTCATCCCCTGTGTTATCATTCTTCTTCCCATGAACCTCAGGAGGGGGAAGCTGTCAGTCTGGAGACACTGATAGCTTAAACCCTTCTGGAACACAATAGGAGGGGACCCTCACTGGAAGTCATTTATATCACCTAGAAGAGTGCAATGGAAGGAGACCATAGTAATTGATGTTGAGCCATGGCGACATTGAAACTGCTTGGAGGCCTTTTCCAGGGTGATGAGAAGAGTTTCCTATAGAGCCTATATTTTCCAACCTGAATATCATTTTTTAAGATCAAGGAAGAGAGAGCATGCCCTTTGGGGGAGGGGGGATTACAAATTTCCCCAAGCTAAAATCACCTTGCCTTGAAATCTAATTTGATCAGAGAGCCCCACATCGTGCAGTTGTCTGTGACCTTAACAAAATGATAGCAAAATGGGAATACTATGACTTCAGAGACAGGAAGATCCTGTTCTCATGGCAAGGCTGCCTCTGAATCAGTCACTGAATCTCCTGGAGGCCACAGGAGCTCTTGGTACCTTAACTTCCTCAGCTGTGAGAACAGACAGTGTGAATTACTGTGCAGAAATACACATTTGGTTGGTAGCTTTCTTAACCATCTTACATGCAATCATACTTCTGAGTGAATTTATAGCCTCTCCAGAAAACATAGGTATATATGGTGTTGTGGAGTAATTTCTTCGGAATCAAAGCATTCCCTCCTGGAGGGAGAAGACTTCAGCTTATTAAATACTGGGTAGTCAACAAAAATGCCAAGTCTCAGGACCTCCTGAAACGTACAAGACTCACAAGACCCCCCCAAGGTTGTATAAGCAGCAACAAGTGCTTAGAAGAGGGGGCTGTTCAACCCACCAAGTTCACTCGCCTGCAAGTCCCTCAGGGAGGTCCTGGAATGTAGCTTTCTTGGATCTTCACCTAGACTAGGGTGGGCTTTCAGAAATGTTATTGCCATTTAGTCGCCACACACACACACACACACATTCCTGTAAGAAATACCAAACAACTCTAGTTCAGCAGGTAGACTTTGGTCAGTCATGGGTAAGTAGGCATTTGTCCACATCTCCCCAGAGACAGTCAAATCTTATGACAGTTCAAGCTTGTAAAGATATGAGGGAAATCAGTCCTCACTTGGCTACACACTAAATAATTTTTGCTTGTTTATAAATTTATATACACAAACTATCCTTACCGCTATAATTGCCGAATTATTTTTACTGCAATATAATTCTGTTGTTGCAGACTCTTTTGCTCTAGTGAATAGAGAAATACAGTTGTTTCCCAGAAATTAAATTAAATGCTTAGATGGTTCTTTACAATTAAATAAAGGTAAAGAATTAAAAATGTTGGACTGGTGAGTGTATATGGTACCTGTATAATGGTAGGAGACTATTGTGCTCATGTGCCTTCACACAAGTCTTTGATTTCTTTTTATTTTAAAGCAATTAGTGCCAAGTATCCCATGTACCCTTTTATAGGGCTCTTGTTCTTTTATAGGTCTCCCCGTCCACAATCAAATCCCAACTCTCTCAAACTGTACATTATCCCATGCATCACATTCATGCGCTATCATTCATGGTTTACAAATCGAACTAGAAACATACCTACAGGAATATTGCACAGTACCGATGTCCAATTCTGATAATGTGTCGTGTTAAAATTGGAGAACGCCCTACAAAGGGTGCATAGGAAAGCAGGTCACTCCCACGGCTTTATCTGTGGAGCCAACAAGGAGCCAGGGCTGGAGGCTGCAGGGGGACCTCTTGGCAATCTCATTATCTCGACACACAGACCTCTACTTCTTGTACTGAACAGCAGGGATACAGCCACGTACCCAAAAGAATATCTGCGTAGAAAAACGTGAGACAAGGTTAAATGATAGGTAACTGTGGTGTTGAAAAGGAACACAGCATGCATTTATTTAGAATAATTGGGACAAATTTAAAGTAATCTACCTGTTTATGACACATAGAAGGGGAACCCCAGCAAATAGGCTCATGGAGCTTATGTGCTGGGAATAAAATTATGGCTCCCTCAGAGCTGATGCTGCCTAGGCTGTAAATAAAGGACGAGGGAAGAGGGGCTAAGAGGTTGTGGATTAAATATGAAGCCAAATATTAATACGGAAAACAGCTAAAGATGCACATGAATTGCTCTTTTAATTTTAAAATTTTATGGTCACCTTGTCTTCGCGTGTTAGTGACTTTTCTAATTGCTATGAGAAAATACATGATGAGAGCAACTAATGGAAGAAAAGGTTCCATTCTGGCTCACGGTTTGAAGGAGGATGATGGTGTGGGAGGCACGGCAGCTAGAGCGTGAGGCAGCCAGTCACACAGCATCCACAGTCAGGAAGAAGAGAGAGACGGATGCTGGTGCTCAGCTCACTCTCTCCTTCTTATTCAATCCTGGACCCCTTGCCCATGGGATGGTGACACCCACACTCAGAATGGTGTTTCTACCTCAGTTAAATCTTTCTAGAAATACCCTCACATATATCTCCCAGGTAATTATAAATTGCATGAAGTTGACAATGAAAATTAACCACACTAAGTACAGAAACCAATGGACTGGGGGTGGAGGGGGGAAATAAAACAGTGGACCATGATATAAAAACAGGGCTTCTTCACCTACATAATGTAAAATTATATGTTATAAATTAATATGCATTTATGTTTGTCGTAAAATTGTATATACTTATCATTTCATTTCAACTGTGCCTCCTTTCTTGAATGGCATGGCCAGCTTCAGGTGCATGGGATAAGAGGGACCATGCTGGCTATGATGTCATAATGCACACTGAGTGTGGATGAAAGGGGAGAGGGAACGGGGAACCAGGTGTGATCCCCGTAACTCTCCAGGAGGGGTGTGATTTTAAACATGAGACAGGAAGTTGCAAGGCTGGCCCCTTTCAATTAATGGTAAACTGGACAGATTTATTCGCTAGAACTCACAAGGGTCGCCTTGGTTAATGAAAACACATTTAAAACAAAAATAAAAGGATTGCTTGTGGGGAGTTGGGATTTGAGTGCAGGCAGGGGGAGTAACCAAAGAACAATAGCTTCCTTGGAAAACAAGATGGCCCCTGGGAGTCTCACCTATAAAGCTGACAGGGACTGGGGCGGGGGAGTAGACAGGCATCCCTGGTAGTCTGGTCACCCTGACATAAAGAACTCTGCTGCCTTTACTGGAAATGCTGTTGCTGTTTTCACAGTTAGATTTTCACTGAAGTTCCTTTTGAAGTGTTAACTCTCTGAGCCATGCTCTATAAACCAATGATCCAAAAACAGGGGGAAATAGGATTGTGTTCAAGAACATTTGGTAGTGTTACCAAGTGTAGTGGTATCTGCACACCTATAACCCCAGCACCAAGGAGGCTGAATCAGAAGGGAGGCTGTTCATTCAAGGCCTACTTTGGCACACATGGCATCCAGCTTCAGGAGGAGGAGACGGCGTCAGGAGTAAAATCGGGGACCCTATGGTGGTTAGGAGACATTGTAAATTGACATGATCTGGAATCACCTGGGAACAGTCTCAGTGAAGGGTTTTCTGGATTAGGTTGGCCCGTGAGCATGTCTACGGGAGATTGTCTCCATTAGTGGGAATGCCTTCTCACGGTGAGGCCCCATTACCTGGGCAGGGAGTCCTAGAATGTGTAAGCAAAGAAAGCAATCTTAGAGGGATTGCATGGAGAGGAGTCGTCGGGGTGGGAGGTGAGGAGAAGGGTGGAAATTATGTAGGAACGGAATACTCACATAGGAAAACAAGAACACTTCTTTAAAACCATTTGTGTAAATGGAAAGAGCAGGCTGAGAACTGATGTGTGTGAGTGTGTGTGCGTGTGTGTGTGTGTGTGTGAGTGTGTGTGCGTGTGTGTGCGCGCGTGTGTGTGTGTGTGTGTGTGTGTGCGTGTGTGCGTGCATGCATGTGTGTGTGTGTGCGCGTGCGTGAGTGCATGTGTGTGTGTGTGCGTGTGTGTGAGTGTGTGTGTGCGCATGTGTGTGTGCGCATGCGTGAGTGCATGTGTGTGTGTGTGTGCGTGTGTGTGAGTGTGTGTGTGCGCGCGTGTGTGTGTGTGTGCGCGCGTGTGTGCGCGTGTGTGTGTGTGTGTGCGTGTGTGTGTGTGCGTGCGTGTGTGTGCGTGTGTGTGTGTGTGTGTGTGTGTGTGTGTGTGTGTGTGTGTTATCCTCTGCTCTTGACTGGGTGTGATGGGACTAACTGTGACTAGCTGCTTCAAGGTGCAGCCACTTTGACCTCCCTCTAACGATGGACTGTGACCTGGGATTGTGAGCCAAACAGACACTTTCTCCCTTTGTTGTCTTATCATAACAATAGGAAAATAACAAAACCATCCCCCTAAAATCTTATGTGTCCTTACACAAACTTGAGATCCCAACCACAGCACCCTAGCTTGCTCCCCTCAATATATGGCAAGAGAAACAAAGAAAAACTTACAAATGAATATTGATAAAATATTGATACTTTCAAAAAATGTATGAGATATTTTAGGCCCAAGAATTAAACCCCATTTCCAATATAGTCCCCATCTTCATCACAAGCTATCAAATGAAAAATCCCGGTGTCAGATATAGGGTCAGTGGGATCCCATAGACTCCCCAAAAATATTGATTCATTTCCATTGCTCTTAGTTACCCTCCAGCATTTTACAATTACAGACTATTGTTAAAGACACCAAACCTCTGGGTCACAGGACATGAAGAAATGAAGTTGGTACCAACCTGGAAAATTTTTCCCTACTGCCTGGCTCTCACAGTGTTAGAAGCTTTGTTTTGTTTTTATTTTTATTATTATTATTATTATTATTATTATTATTATTATTATTATTATTTTACATATCAATGCCAGTTCCTTCTCCCTCTCATCCTCCCATGTCCCCCGACTCCCCCTCCCATCCCACCCACTCCATCCACAGGGAGGGTGATGCCTTCCAGGAGAGATCATCAAAATCTGTCAAGTCATTTGGGTAGAGCCTAGGCCCTCCCTCGTGTCTCTAGGTTAGGGGAGAATCCCTGCATGGAGAATGTGCTCTCAAAATCCTTTTGTGCACCAGGGGATACATCCTGGTTCCACTGTCAGAGGTCCCTTAGACTGCCCAGGCCTTCTAACTGACACCCACATTCAAGGGGTCTGAGTCGGTTCAATGCTTGTTTCCCAGCTATAAGTCTGGGGTCCATAAGCTCCCTTTTGTTCAGGTCAGCTGTTTCTGTGGGTTTCTTGACGCCTCTCCTCATCGCTCCTCCCTCTCTGCAACTGGATTCCATGAGTTCGGCTCAGTGTCTACCTATGAATCTTTGCTTCTGCTTCCATCAGCTACTAGATGAAAGCTCTAAGATGGCATTTAAGATAGTTATCAATCTCATTATCAGGGAAGGGCATTTAAGGTAGTCTCTCCACTGTTGCTCAGATTGTTATTTGGAGTCATCCTTGTAAGTCTCTGGATATTTATTTCTCTGGTGTCAGTTTTCAAAGTTTTGATGCATGTAAGTCTTACCCAGCTGTGAACCTGTTGATATACAGTAGCAACGGACCTTGGAAGATCTGTGCACTGATACTAGATATTAAGATATCTGATATTAGATATTAGATATTAAGGGAGTAACAATTACTTTCTGGTTGAGCATAAGACCTGCTCCATAAGATGCAACTCATATCTGGCACCATTAACTAGGCCAGAAACCAGTGGCTGCCTAAGTCATCAGGGAGATCCTAGCATTATTCTCCTAAATGGGCATAGAAGTAAACCACTCCCCTAAGTTCTTAGCTTTATGTTCACAGAATGGGCATCTTCCAAGCCTCATCAGAGAACTGTATTTTTGCAGTGAATAGCAATTAATACAGAGACTTACAACCAAGTCAATAGTGTTTAGCTCTAAATGGGACATCTATATCACATGCCAACACACCTCAAGGCTCAAGGACCATTGTAGAAAAGGTGGTAGAAGGATTGTTAAGAGTCAGAGGTAATGGACACCTGCAGCATATGAGTAGTTTTCAGGCATGATGGAACTGTTGTACACATAAGCTCACAGTAGCTATGACTACATTCTCAAGACCTCAAAATCAAGTCGGCCAAAATCCCAGCATTGATTAGGGAAGGGGCTCATATAATCTCACCCCTTGCTGAGGGCTATTGGCAACTTATGGCTTCTGAGAGAGAGAGTCCATTATCTCCAGGAATGTGATCCAATAAGTTGCCCAGGTTGTAGTCGATGTTCTTACGCTCAGGAACACACAGGCAGCCAAAAGTGGATTTAATGTACTTAAAAACAAAGTGCACAATGGTGTAAGGAAGACTGGACAGGGGACATTGGTAGAGTTGGACCAGAGAAAATGAGAGGTGGGTTTAAGCCAAACACATTATACTCATGTGTTAATTTGTCAAATAAAAGAATTTTTTAAAGAATGTTTTGCTGGGTATAGAAATATGGTGGTAGTAGTATATTTTTATGATTGATTAAAGCTTGCCCAAGGGTTCAGGAGCAAAGCAGCCAAAGCAGTAGATCTTACCTCTACCTAGCTGAAATGTCAATCCTGTCTCCACGAATCCTCAGAGGCAAAAGCTCTGAGTTCCTATCTCCTCCTGCCTTATATTCCTTTCTCTGCCCAGCCATACCACACCTGTCTCCGCCTCCCTAGTAGGGGGGAATGAGGAGAAAAGAGCTGAGTACACAGCCAGCATGCCCAGTTTCCACTGTACTGTGACTTCCTATCTAAATATTCTGACTCTGGCCCCTGAGCTCACTTTTGTTGCTTCCTTAGCTGAACTCAAGCCTGGAGAAGATCGAAGGTGATGCAGGGATGTGGCATTGGTGCTGGCTTATTTTTCTCAGGGATAATGTAAAGCCCATACAAGCTTATGTGTTCAGAAAAAGTGTAAGGAGATGGCTCAGTAAAGTTCCTGCTACACAAGCAATGAGCACTTAAGTCTGAATCCCCAGCAAGCAGGTAAAGGCCAGGGAAGGAGGCAGGCCCTAGCACTAGGGCATGAAAACAGACTCCCTAGAGTTCAGTGGTCAGCCAGCCTAATTGAACAGATGAGGTCTAGGTTTGCTGATGTAGCTGGGTCGTTAAGAGCCTTGCTGCCCTTGCAGAAGGCCTGGGTTCTATGCCCAGAACTCACATCTGAGGCTCATGACAAGTCACTCCAAGTCCAGGGGAGCTGAGCCCATTTTGTGACCTCTTTAGATAGCTGCATGTGTGTGGAGCACATACAGGTAAGCAGGAATAAGCACATACATATACATCTAAAGCTAGCCATTTAGAAAGAATAAGATCGAAAGCAATCAAGACAGACATCCTACATGATCCTACATAAACCTGATCTTCGAATATCTACCTTCAGCACACCATAGATATACTCAAACACACACACACACACACACACACACACACACACACACACACACACACCCACACACCACAGAGTGTCATCTCTATTTCTGTGTGTTGCCAGGAGCATCCTGAAGCTCCTGAGACTGAAGAGTCCCATATGGAACACATATCTTACCTCAGTCCCAAAGAGGAGACAAGTATCATCTTCCACTGTCCCTGGTTCTTAGGACATAGAAAACCACTATAGACCGCTTCTGAGTGGCTTTATGCCGTTATGCTTCCATGCCAAATAACTCTTGTGCTCTTATTAACTGTTCTACTGAGTCCTATTTATCAGAGAGACAGGTGTATCACCTGATAATACAATAAGCTCTGGTGGATGTATGAGTTGTTTTATTCTTTTATGCCTACAATCAGTTCCCGGAGCATCATAAAACAAAAGGCTTATTTCTCCCACCAACTTCCTTCACTTTTTATTCCCCTATCAGTGAACCTATGCAATATCTACCTTCAGAAATAGCTGTCACCATTTAATAAGAAGCATAAAATATACTCACATCTCACAAGGGACGCCAGGGATTAAAAATAAAATTATTCTTTAAGGTTAGCGTCACGATAAAAGATGAATACAAGCAAATGGGTGAATCAGATTTAGCAGCAGGCATGACCCTGGGATGTGACTAAGAAACAGACCTCATTTCAATATCATAAAGCAGATATCGCACACCATTTTATCAAAATGCAGTTGCAGGCATCCTATGTCACCTTTTCCCGAGCTTTGCAATGACCTCAGATTTCCAACACTAAGAACAAAAGCACCTTATCAGTTGGATACAGAGGCATAAAAAGCAAAAGCTGGCTCTAACCTATCCTGTCTTATAATCTATCGAGGCCTGGGTAACCTCAAGGGACCCCATCCCCTTCCCACACACAAACCCTGACCTCCTATCAGCCACCATGCTGAGCACTCTCCTAGCCATTCTGAAATGCTTGACTCTAATTTTACCCCACGATTCAGGCCTGTGACAAGCTACATCTGACTTGTTCTCTACAAAACCCCTAGCCTTCTCAGCCTCAGAGTTTGAATATGCACTATTAAAAATTAAAACCTGTGTCACTACAACCTATGTAACAAATATCAACCATGCTTACATCTCTGGGCTAAATGCTGTAAATCAAAATGTCTACATCCTTAAGTTACTTGCTGTGGATGCATATGCAATCTGCAAACCCAGGAACATATTCAGCATTCGAACATGAAGCCAGACATAAAAGAACACAGAGTGTGATCCCATTTGTGTGAAATGATAAAACATGCAGATTAATCTATAATGACAGCAAATGTTAGCAACTCCCTAGGACAGGGAGGTCAGATATGAGTATAAAGAGAAAAGAGGACCCTCTGTAATCACAAAAATATTTTGTATCTTGATTGTGGTGTGTCTTACTACACATTTGTCAAAACACAACAAAATGTTCACTAAAAATGGTGTACTTTGAGGTCTTGGAAAATGGCTCCATACTGAGAGCACTCGTCATATAAATATAAGGGCCAGAGTTCAGATCGCTAGTACCCATGTAATCCAACTAAAAAAATAGGGTATAGATCTAAACAGAGCATTCTCAACAGAACAATCCCAAATGGCAGAAAGACACTTCAGGAAATGCTCAACATCCTTAGTCATCAGTAAAATGTGAATCAAGACCACTCTGAAATCCCACCTTATACCAATCAGAATGGCTAAGATCAAAAAACACCAATGACAGCTTATGCTGGAGAGGATGTGGAGAAAGGGGTACACTCCTCCATTGCTGGTAGGAATGTAAGCTTGTACAGCCACTGTGGAAATCAGTATAGCAACTTATCAGAATAGTGGGATCACCCTCCCTCAAGACCCTGCAATATCACCACTGTTGAGCATATACCAAAAGGAGGAACACTCACACCACAAGGACATTTGCTCAACTATGTCCATAGCAACATTATTTCTAATAGCCATATCTTATAAACAGCCTAGATGCCCCTCAACTAAAGATTGGATAAAGAAAATGTGATACATTTACACAGTGGAGTACCACTCACAGGTAAGACATCCTGAAATTTGCAGGCAAATGGACAGAACTAGAAAAAAAAAAACATCCTAAGTGAGGTAACCCAAAACCAGAAAGACAAATATAGTATTTACTCACTCATAAGTGGATACAAGACATAAAGTAAAAGATAACCAGGCTATAATTCATAACCCTAGAGAAGCTAGAACCCTCTTCCAGAAACAGATGGAAGCAGATGCAGAAATTCACAATTAACCACAGGGCCAACCTCCTGAACTACAATCAAAGTAAGGGAGGAGCAATAATTTGAACAAAGGAGCCAAGACCATAATGGCGAAACCCACAGAATCAGTTGACCTGAGCTAGTGAGAGATCACTGAGTCGGATCTGACAAATGGGGAATCTGTATAAGACTGAACTAGACTCCCTTAATGTAGGTGACAATGGTGTGACTGGGACAATATATGAGGCCACTGGCAGTGGGTCCAAGATCTAGCTCTAATGCACAAACTGACTTAGTGGAGCCTATTCTCTATGGAGAGATGCCTTGCCCAGTCTAGACACAGGGTGTGGGGTGTGGAGAGGTGCCTTGGTCCTGCCTCAATGAGATGATGGGACAGATTTAGCAGACTTCCTAGGGAAGGACTTATCTTCTCTGTGGAACAGATGGGAGGAGGGGAGAGTCGGGGGAGCAAGAGAAGAGGAGGAGGGGAACTGGGATTTGAATGTAAATAATTAATTAAAAAAGAAGAAAAATAAATACAATTTTAAAAATAAAATACATTTTAAAAACTAGGAAAAAAATAATTGTCCTGTTACAATGTTTGTGGCTCCCACTGCATGTGCATACATGCACATTTGCACATGTGCACATACATATGGCTAGAATAAAGCTATACCAAAAAAAAGAAAGCAATTCAAATGTAGCATAGTTTGATCAAGAAATTCATTTGTTAGCTCTGTTGTAAAGGGAAATTGCCTTCAGGGGTCATATATTTTGGATAACACTGAACGTGCCACGATCCTATGGAGTTACTTTGGTAGTTTCAGATGTTGACTTTCTGTAGAGTCAACCACCACAACAGTAGCATCTACCGTGAGTACAAAGGTGCTGAGCCTTCGTGAGACCAATGACTCTAGACTGAATTCACTAAGGTGGGAGGATCAGCTCCGAGTGTGGCCAGGACCACTGCAGAATGAATAGAAAACACACAACAACTGGGCTCAGTTGTCAGAGTGCTTAGTGAGCGAGCATGAAGATCTAAGTTCAGAACCCCGGCAGGCATGTAAAAAGCCAAGCACAGGAGTGTACATCTGCAACCTCAGAACCGAGGAGGTAGAGATGAGCAGAACCTTGGAGTCCATTGACAAGCCAGTTTGGTCAAATCCGTGAGTCCCCAACTTAGTGGGAGACTGTCTCCAAAAGTAAAGTGGAGGGTAACTGTGGAAGACACTCAACACTGATGTCTGTGTCCCTCCTTCTCTCGCTCTCTCTCTCCATCTGTCCTTGCCTGTCTCTCTCTTTCTGTCTCCCACCCCTATATACCTACATGCACACATGCTCATACACACTTACGGCACACATTTAAAAAGGAGAAGAGACATCTCACTCTCTCTGCTATGCCTTCCCAAACATGAAACTGTGATCCAAAGTAAACCCTTCCTTCCTTCCTTAAGGAGCTTTTTTTTTGGGGGGGAGGGGTATTTTCTCACAGAAACAAAAAAAGTCATTACACGAAAGATACAGTTCACTCACCCCAAAAGGAGAAACAGAACCCTAGAAGCTTGAAGATTTGACTTACACAGTAAGAATGTTTGAAGAACAAAAATGAAATCAATCTGTTCTTTAAGAAGAAAGTCGCCTTGATGAACAAGTACAGTCTGCAGCACTGGCAAAGGTCAAGGCAAAGGAGAATTGAGGTTATACTTGCGGCATTTCCCAACAACTCAAAAGTGAGTGAGGCTACAAATGATGCTTCAGCCCTGGGTGTATAGGGAAAGCTCTTGTCCTTCTGTATACAACACTTTCCGCAACAGCTTTGTCAATCCAAGCTCTATTTCTATGATTTCTGGATCTATAACTTGGAGCCTCGTTGGTATTTTAAGATGGTGAAGAGTGACTTCAAAGAAATTGCTCCCACGAGCAAATTTGCATTGCTGAGGAAGTTAAGGACTGCCAAGTTTTCTCAACAAAAACTACCGGCATTATCCACTTATCAATCTTGGCTGCGAGCTAACCAGCCCTTCCTTTCTGTACCATTCAATCTCCAACCATTCTTTAAGGCCAAGATCAAGGAAACCAAGCAGTGGCTGCTCGTTTAAAACCCAAAGCCACACTGGGCCCCACTTTCACGGTGCTATCACTCCTCAGTCACACTAGATCATTAAGCACTCACCAGTGTGTTTGAACTCATTCTATGTACTAATGTCTCAGAGTGCTTCAATTACATTATGACTTCTCTGAAGCTTTGTAAATGCTCAGGATGTGGTGATTCATGCCTGTAATCCTGGTACAGGAGAGGTGGAGACAGGAGGATCAAGTCACCTTCAATGACATAACAAGCTCAAGGCCAGCCTTGAACATGAGACCAGCCCTCTAAAAGTATGTATAAAATAAGATTTGAGTTATACCTGAATCCATGAGAGAAAGAGATTACGAATATTCACTCCTTTACGGATCAGGTTGAAGGATTTCTGGTAGAATATCTCTGGGAAGGGTGGGGGAACACATCAACAAAGAAGACTCTTTGGAAATACCAGCTGAAGCTTACATAATCGAGTCATTGAGGAGCTCTCTAATTGTAAGTCCTGGGTTCATATCCCAGTTCCCATCTTCCTAACTGAGCTATCTGCTTTCTGTCTTGGTCTTGATTCCTCTAAGATCTACAAAGTGAGGGTAATCACAGTTTGTGCTTGACATGGTATTTGAGGAGTAAACAGGCTGCAGGGTGAAGTATCTTAGTCAGCATCTGCCTGTGGTAGGAACACCCAGAGACGCTACTGTAATTATTTGATTTGGAAGAATCATCATCCTTCCAGAAAAAAAAAAAAAATGGGACTCAAGTTCAAGTTTAGTTATTCTTCTATAGACAGACCAATTGTAAAATTAAATAAATGAATTTTAAAAAAAGAAAGAGACTATACATATAAATCACATTGGTATTTGGGCATCTCTACTGGCCTGCCCTTTGGGGTTCGACAGGATACACTGACAGCTGCAACCACTAAGAGTGCTTCCTGTGTACCTACACGATATTCCCCTTTAAAAGAGTCCTGCCCACCCAATCACTCTCTCTGTCTCTCTTTCTCTCTCCCTCTTTCTGTTTCTATTCCACAACTCTTTTCCTCAGGGACCAGTCTCTACCTCCCACTCTGCCCCCTTTATCTTCCTCATCTATCGTCTCTTTCCATAAACCTCCTATGTGAGTCCTGTTGTGCGGCATGAGTTCTCTTCACAGAATTTTTTAAAGTACAACACATCATATTCATATGGAAAAAACAGTAAACACTAGTGGGTTTTGAAGTCAATAAGAAAGGAGAAAGGGGGAATTGCTTAAGATGTAGACTTGGTGCTCTAAAAAGATGCCCAGAGATAAGATTTCAAAGTGGAGGGGAAGAAACTGATAAGAGAAGTACCACGTAGTAGGTGCTTTTCTTATGGCTGTGACAAAATGCCCGACAGGAAGCACTTTAGGGGGGGAAGATTCATTTCCACCTACAGCTTGGCTTCTCAGTCTTGGCAGGAAAGGCACTGTAGTAGGCAGAAGAAGATGGCTGGTCACATTGCACTCACAGCCAGAGGTAGAGAAGGGAACAGTGGAGCCAGGCTATATGAAACCTATTCATGGCCCCAATGACCCACTACTCCTCTATCAAGGCACCACCTCTTAGAGGTTCCACAGCCTTCCCAAACAGTGCCACAGACTGGGGACCAAGTGTTCAAACATGCAAGCCTGTGAGGGACACTTCATATCCAACCACCATAGCACTGGCTATCCTTACCTTTCTGTGGCTATGATGAGACACCATGACGAAAAGAGAGATGAAGAAGAAACTGTTGTCTTATGCTTTCATCAATGAGAGAAGTCAGGGAAAGAACTCAAGACAGGAACCTGAAACAGAAACCATGAATAAACACTGCTTGCTGGCTCACTCTCTGGTTCATTCACAGGCTCATGGTTAAGTAGGGTTCTTTTACAGCCCAAATGGTATAGAATGATAGGATAAAAGGGTAGATTATTGAATCTACTTTAATCCAAAAAACAACTATTAATCTTAAAATATTTACATTGGTATGGATTTTGGTTTATTGGTATAAATTTAAAGTCAATTTTGTTATACTGTATGTATGTTTCTACTCTTGTTTGGGGTAATGAGTTTATGCAACTCATTTAAAAATGTAATATATAATTAAGAAATACAGAATAATGATAGTCATCTATAATAGTCAAACTTTTTTAAAAAATCAAACATATAGCCATGTTAGGTATATTTTCAAAGTCATACACAGATATAGCTAAATAGATAGATGGTCTTCAAAGACTTCAAAGACATACATTTAATATGTTTAATGACCTAAGGCTTTTCATGACAATAAGACACATTTGTTTCTGACGGCATCAATTTACTTCAAAAGAAGTTGATGGACATTGAAGAATCTCCGTATGGAGTTTCCATCCTTTATGGCAAAAAACTAGCCATTTGAGGGAAAAAAAACTGGTCATGCCTCAATTGCTAACAGTATACTGTCTGAACTGAACCAGTAGAACGCTAAAAAGGGACTGTCAAACTTTTCCAAGACACAATAGGAGAGTCTTTCAAATTCCCCTGCTTCTCAAAACAGTCTGTCTTTACACTGTGAGAATGTATTGCTGTCATTGTTAATTAAAGAAAGCTGACCGTTAGCTAGGCAGGATTTGGGAGGCAGAGAAAATGCTGGGAAGAAGGAGGACAAAGTCTGAGGAGTCTTGAGCGGATGCAGGGAGAAACATGCCGTGTTGAAGGACGATGTCACCAGGTGGCAAAGGGTAGATATGGGTTAATGTAAAACATAAGAGTTGACTAGTGACAAGCCTCAGCTATAGGGTGAACATTTATAGATAATAATAAGTCTCTGAAGAGTCATTGGGGAGTGGCTACTGGGACATAGAGAAACTCTTGCTACACATCTGTCCAGGGAATGGGACCACCCACAGTAGCCTTGACCCTCCTATATTAATTAACAATCAAGACAACACAGGAAATTCCTCATCTGGGATTTTCTTCTCAGGATACTCTAGGCTGTGTCAAGTTGGCAACTATTTGTCATTAGGACAGTGTTCAAGTCACCAGGGTCACATAAAATACAATGAGAAGCTTGTGATCTCTTTCACGTCAAATCTTGCTAAGTTCTCTACCTGCCTTGACACATTATACCTGAGGCATCAAACAGTCATAAACAGCCCCTACATTTCAGTGACATCAAACAACAAAGTATTACTACAGTTTCCTCACCCTTCAGTGCGGGAGTCTAAATAGTGAAGTTGTAATTACAACAATAATGGAACAAGTGGTTTCTTTTGTTGAGCACCAGCACTCATTACAGATACCTCAGTGCTCAACAACTGGCAGCCATTATCGTTGACATTGTTCTAAGAACAATCTTGCAAGATATTATCATTCTACTCAATACGTAAGAAAACAGAGACTCAATGATGTTTAAATTTTTTTACATTCTGAGGCATACAGATGTCACAATACTGAACCCCGGTCTTTCCATTAGAGCACACTATTCTCTACAGACCTTAGTGTAACCCCAGGTTAACTCTCCAAAGGTTATTCTCATCTGTCTTGTTCTAGTTTCAATTCTGTTTGTTATAAAATACCTAGCAAAAATACAAAATAAAAGCAACTTAGAGAAGAAAAGATTTGTGTGGCTTAGGGTTCAAGGTTAGTGTCCATTATGTCCACAATATATTGAGGGACAATCAAAGGCAGAAAGCCAAAGAATCATGTCACAGTCAAGAGCAGAGAAAAAAAAAAGGGCCTGCTTGCTTGCTTGATCAGCTAGCTTTATTCATTCTTATACAGTTTTGGGAGTGGTGCTACTACTATCCACAGTGGACTGGGTCAATTAACAATCAAAAGAACCCCTCATAGCCATGCCCATAGTCCAACTTAATCTAGATCATTTCTCAACTGAGAATCACTTCCCAGATTTCTCTAGGTTGTGACAAGTTGGCATTTAAAATTAACAGAAGTCTGTTGGGGGATAGTCGATCACACTGTGGACTCTGAGCTTGCATTTGCACTAATTAAGTAAAATTCACCTTGGGTCAGAAGGTTTTGTTAGCAATTAATTGACAGAAAGTAATCAGAGAGCATCTAGAAGAGATTGAAAGATGCACCAGAAGTAGTTGGGAGGAATTTTGAGAGGTGTGGGGGTTTTGTAGGGCAGAGTGAAAGGATGCTCTCTTTGGGAGATGCCAGCAAGGAGAGAAGTTTAGCTAGCTGTAACAACCTCTCTGAGCTGGCAGGTTTTCACCCCAGCCTTTGACTCTCAGGTCTTATTTATAAATAAAATGACAAAATTTAGTTAAAGCTACCTTTAGGTGCAGCGGCAGAACCAGTGCCTTGAGCCTTTGAGAACAGAATTCCCCTCAGACTGCAGACACTGCCAGAGAAGCAAGCTGGTAACTGCTGAGTCACAACTGGCGGCTGAAACAACAGTAGATTACGGTGCAGCCACTGTGCTGAAGGAAAAAAACAACAGAAGTCCCTTGGTTAAAACTCAAGATATAATCAGTATTTAGGCTTCCCAAGGTCCAGCTCTTTGGGACATAATGTGAGCACCTGCTTATCAATATGTACATGTATCTGGAGGTAGCTGTGGAAGCCAGAAGAGGGTGTCAGATCCGCCAGAACTGAGCCTCAAGTCCTCTGCCAGAGCAGCAAATTCCCGTGACCTCCGAGGCATCTTAAATTCCACCAACACCCACTCTTTATGCTTCTACTTTGTAAGCTCTGCTATTTGGGAAGAACTCCTCTTCCTTTTTAATCTATTTAAGTTGTATTTATTATCACCCAAAAAAAAAATCACAACACTTCTTCCATGAAGCTTTCCTGCTTGTCTCTGACCACATTCCTTTCCTTCTTCTGAATCCCCGTAATTCCTCATTTCTGTTTATGCCGTTGTCCCCCTAGAGGTTGTTCCTATGAGAAGACAAGTACAATCAAAGTCCCTTCTAGATCCCTATGAGGATGCACAGCATGAAAGAAGCATTCCTAGAGGGAGTCTGGTTTGGGGCTTAGAAGGAACTGTTGATATTCACATAGTACCTAGAAATCAAGCCCGACCTAGATCAGGTATCAAGATATTCTAAACCCATCTTTAGGGGCTAAAAAATATATGTCTCATTCAATAAAGTATTTGTCATGCAAGCATAAGGAACTAAGAGCTTCAAATCCCATGAGAAAATGCCAGGCATCATGGCATGAACATGTAACCCTAGCAATAGGAAAGTGGAGACAGATGGATGCCTGGGGCTGTTAACCAGATAGCCTAGCCCAATTGGCGAGCATTGGGCTCATTGAGATAGACTGCCTTGAAAGGTTAGCTGGAGAGCTTCTAAGCAAAGCATATTTTGAGGCAGGGTCTCATTGAAAATTTGCCCAGGCTGATTTTAAAATTACTCTGTAGGCCAAGTAGCCCTTAAATTTGTAGTCTTTCTGATTCAGGCTTTCAAAAATTGGGACTATAGGCCTTTATCACCATACATGCACACAGACACACAGACACACAGACAGACAGACAGACAAACAGACACACACACACACACACACACACACACACAAGTGGGGTTTGAAAGAAATGTTGACAATTTTGTTAATAAATTCCAAGTTACCTTGCTTGCTCAAAGCAAAACCATATGCTCAGATATTTGATATATTTACCATTTCAATCTCTGCATCTCTTGATACCTAAAGAGAGCTAGAAAAGATGGAATCTTCTCATTGGCCACTGCTATATAGGTATATTTCCTGACAAAGGAGACTGTGAATCATTGGATTGTTATAGGAATGTATAATCCATAAAAGATGGGCTCCCCCTTCCCACTATCTTCTAGGTAAGTCAAAACAATAAAGAAAGGGAGATGGCTCAGTGCTTAAGAGTACTTACTGTGTAAACATCAGGACCTCAGTTTGGATCCCGTTACCCATGTGAAATTTCAGGCAGAGTCATGGGCACATCTGTAATCCCAGTTCTGTAGGAGGCTGAGGCCTCATTGGCTGCCAGGCTTGCTCTAGCTTAGCAAAACACCCCCTCAGAAGGAGTAAGGAAGAATGAAGGATCAGGTCACCAGTGCCCTCCTCTGGTCTCTGAGCACACAATTGTCCCCACATATGCATCTATCACATATAATATACTACATACATACATATGAAAAGGCAGGAGAGAGGGAAACAAGGAGGGAGGGAGGGAGGGAGGGGGAGGGAGGGAGGGAGGGCGGGCGGGAGGGAGGGAAAGAGGGAGAGATCAAATAATTACCAAGCACAGTACCAGTGAAGCTGACACGGGACTGAGACTTCCTATTAAAGAACACCCAAAGTGACATTGTGCCTTATTTTCCAAACTCAATGCAAGCCAGAATTCCGCACCACTGAGGTCGTAACACATAGAATGTGCCATAAGAATTTTCAAATAATGGCTATGCAGGACAGGAGAAGGTGACTTAAAGAAGCCTTGGGCTCAAATAGCTATGAAAAACCTCTGCAAATTAAGGTCACTTCATTCTTACAAAATAAGAGGAAATTCTGTGTGGATATAGAAGAAAGGAAAGACTGGCTAGCTCTCAACATGCTTGACAGAGTAATCGCTCACATCAGAAATGAAACTGAGGGGATGTGGAAAAGGTTGACAACATGCCTATACCTCATCAGAGGGAAAAAAAGTTGAAAGCTGGTGGTTAAATATAGCCTGTTCCTCCTCAAGAAACCATTTCTCACTTGACAGATAAGATGGGGAAAGTAAGGAGCCCCAAGCCAAGGCCAGTAACCTCCTGTTTGATTCAAGGTGAGGGGACAGGGTTTCAGCATGACCCTTGGATTAAATTTGTTTTTTTATTTTTGGTTTTTGCCTCTTTCCATTTTTAATGTGTTTGTAGTGCATGCTCGCATATGTGTGAAAGGCTTTGCATGCATGTGGGTGCATATTCATGTGAACATCCCCAGGTAACGTTGGGGATTATCATTCACTGAGGCACATCTCTTAAACTCAAGATTCACGAAGATGGCTAGTCATGCTCACATTAGGGATTCCCCCTTACTGCCTTCTAAGCCTTACATGACAGGCAAGCCACCATGCCACTAAAGTTTACATGGGCTCTAGACACTGGAACTCCAGTCTGCACGTTTACACAGCAAGCAAACCCTTAGCCACAACGCCCCTTCCCAAAGCCTGAATCTCAGTTTGCTTTTCTGCAGGAACATCCATGATAAGGAATTTCCATATGTAAACTTCCAGGGAGATGGCATTGAAGAAACTATGACCAATATAATATCTCAGAGTCTCCTTACAGGATCCCATGAGATACCATTGATTGGTCTTTTCCAGGTGAAGAAACTGAGGCAAAGCATGAGCTAATCTACTCAAGATCAAGTGATAAAGATGAAGTTTGAACTTACACTAGTTTCATATCTGTTGTCCCTAGGTGTGTGTGTGTGTGTGTGTGTGTGTGTGTGTGTGTGTGTGTGTGTGTTATTGGGAGATATACATGTATACATTTACGTATATATCCTGATGAGAAGCAACTTAGAGGTTTATTTGAGCTCACAATTCCAGGTCACAGTCCTTCATTGCAGGAAAGTCAAGACTGGAACTTTCAGAAGCTGTTGATGTCATATCTACAGTCAAGAGCAGAGAGAAATGAAATAGGAGACAAGATGTCTCACTTGCCAGAATTCATTGAGTGGGCTGCATTGACTACCCAGTGAACATGGGAAATTCTCCTGCCAGTGCCTCAACAACTAGATTATAAGCGCATACCACTGCGCCTAGCTGAAAATCAAACTCAGGCTATCATGCTTGTGTGGCAAGCATTTTAACAACAGAGTCATCTCTCTAGCCTTTCTTTTTAGCCTCTGTCAGTCACATCTTATGTCAAGAAGCTGTGACATACTGCCACTAACACCTTATTCTGAAATAATGTATTAATACTACCATTTGCTACCATTTAGGAACCTCAACTATATGACCAACTTTTGCTAGATACAGCTCTCAAGGATCAGAAGGCATGAAAACTGGCCTCAAAAAGTTTAATATGTCTTGGGAAACTAGTTCATAATTTAATATCACAAAATTCTATGTAAGTGCAATCAGGACAAAGCTTCCAAAGGCTGCAAGTGTAAGGGTAGAAGAATGGAGAGTACATCTTAGCAACATCCCATTGTACGTGTCTGGAATGATAAGCAGACGTGGTAGAGGAAGAGATCCAACGAGCCTGCAAGTGTTTGCCACACTAATGGCTAAACTTGACCTACTTTTTTTTTCTGCGTGGTACAGTTTAGAAGAATTTATAAGGAGACACCTACTTTATGGAAAGAAAAGGTTACATTAAATATGCACACACACACACACACACACACACACACATATATATATATATATATAATATTATAACTTCCTAGAATGCCACCCAATGATATTATAATACAATTCAATACAGGAGAAGACCCTGCATTAACACCTGGAGATGGGGTTGGAGGGATGGCTCTGTCAGTAAAGGGAGCTCGAAGTAAAAGTAAGAGACCTTGTCGCAAAACTAAAGTACCCCAAGGAACAATATCGAAGGCTGACCTTTGACCTACACAGGGGGGAGTACATGAAGAACACCTGGAGATGGTGGGTAAAGGCCTGGGATCATATTTTCACTTTAAGGAAATCTCTCAGAACTCAGAGGGATATGTGATGGAGAGGGAAAACACAAGCTATTAGTCTAAGCCAAAAAAGAAGAGGGGTCATTACTGCAATTGTTGTTTATTTTGGTCCTTCTAGAGCAATGGTCCAGATTCTAGAGAGTCCAGCACCTTCTCCAGTTTATGTCTATTTAAAGCCATTTTATCTCACTGAGACAAAATTTACTGACCACCAAAGTCACCTGTGTACTTTTCCTTTACTTTCAGAGAAATATGGAAGAATACCTGTGGGGAGACTGGGCTGGAGAGGTGGCTCAGTGGTTAAGAGTGCACACTGTTCTTGCAAAAGATCTCAGCTTGGTTCCCAATACATCACACACAGCTAATGGCCACCTGTAATTGCAGCCCTAGGGGATATGACACCCTCTTCTGACCTCTTTGGGCACTGCAATCACGTGGCATATATACACACATGGGCATTCACATACACCTAACTTAAATATATATAAATAAATCTGCAAATAATGTATGTGTGAGTAAATAAATATGAATGAAATAGGAGGAAATCATCAAAACTTGTACCCAGAATTGTCTGAAATCACTATGTAGGTAAGACAAATGGATTAGTTTGCAATGGTGCTTCAGACATTGTATGTAAACTGAAGTTCCCAAAAGAAAAGAAAGAGAGAGATGGAGGGAGGGAGGGAGGGAGAGAGAGAGAGAGAGAGAGAGAGAGAGAGAGAGAGAGAGGGAGTGAGGGAGGGAGGGAGGAAGGAAGGGAGGGAGGAAGGAAGGAAGGAAGGAAGGAAGGAAGGAAGGAAGGAAGGAAGGAAGGAAGGAAGGAAGGAAGGAAGGAGGGAAGTGGAAGAAAAGCTGTGCCTGTGTTAAAGATTCTACAAGGCCAAATGACTAATCTTCAAGATTATAGAAAGCTAAAAAGCTGTAGACTAGAGCCCAATTATCTTGGGCTATTTTTAGTCTCTCTTTTTTTAAAACAATTATTTATTTTGTGCTGGACATAATTTATACATGCCTTTTTTAATGAAAACAAACATTTATAAACAATATTTGGGAATTTGGGCATCGTTCTTTCCAAACTGCTTTCTGCTGGTAGGGGGCGCTGTCATGGGGGAATCCTAATGGAAACCGTGAAGGCCAGAAAGTCCTGGATAGATGTTCTACAAGTACTAAGAGTCCACAGATGCCAGCCCAGGCTACTATACCCAGCAAAACTCTCAATCACTATAGATGGAGAAAGCAAGATATTTAATGACAAAGCCAGATTTTCACAATACGTATCTACAAATCCAGCCCCACAGAAAGTTTTGGAAGGAAAACTCCAACCCAAGGAAGTTTACTATGCTCACAAAGACTTAGGCAACAGATAATCCCACTTCACCAGAAACCAAGGGTAAAGAAGGACAAATAAATTCACAATACCACTGCCAAAAGCAAATCTAAAATATTTTTAGTCTCTTTAAAGGCACACACTACCCACACCTATGACTGACCTAATATCCTGTGACTATCAAAACCTTGCAATGTATTATTAAGAGACCATTACCTTCCACAAATCCAAATGCTAAGAATGGCATCACAACATCTGAAACCTAGAAGAGTTTTTTCCCCACTTGGCTATAACCTGCTCTCTGCAACTCCCACCAATGAATTTGGTAAATGAATTGGTTTATGATATTTTTTGTTGTTTTGTAACTAATAAGATCTCATGTAGATCCTTCCTTGGTAAAACCTGTATCTGTGTTTTTGAACCATGGTCCTCTTATTTGGCTCCAGAATAAACTATTTCTTATTCTCTTTGGGTGAGAGCTGTTTGTTTGTTAACAACTGGTTTCCCGGCATCCCTGGAACTGGTTGATTTTCATGGCCTGAGTTGTGAAACACTGTACAGACAAGTTCATAAAATTTAAAAGGCACAAGTATGATGATAATCCAGATAACACCAATACATACATACATGCATGTATGTAAAGCATAACAGGGTCTGTGGAGGCAGAGACAGAGGCACGACACAACACTGTCACCCCAAGCAGCCTGAGAAGTTTTCTGAGTCTTTTAGTAACTTTGATAGGTAAAATCAGACCATTAGTATCCTGTCCAAGAAAAATAGTGTGAGAGTGAGCCAACATGAAGCAGAGCTGGGGTTCACTAAAAGACATCTTTAATATTATACAGATTTTAAGGAAGAGAGTGGAGATAAAATCAGATCCACCAACACCGTGGGTGTGAGCTTCTCTTGAGAGTGACACTGCATTGCCTTTACAGAAGTCTTGTACGGATTTAGGTGGACTCCATTGCCTTCACAGTGGGAACACGTAGGATTTGGGTGGTCAGAGGATCTCTAAGGAGCCTAAATGAGATCTGTGGGTAATTCCTGAGAGACCAGGCCAGGTTAGAATTCATGAGATAAGAACCTAGATGGTAGAGATGCAGTAAAATGGGGAATCGCTATAAACAAAGTTACAGTCTTACTTGAGACTTCCAAGGTACATCTGGGAGAGGGATGAGGCCAGGCTCAAGGCCATGTGCATACAAGCCTTAAACCTGCTTCATTGCCATGGTAACCTAGCATGCCTGCATATGGAAGAAGATTCTGTGACAGCCTTCACAGAAAATGGTAACTGTTCTGGAATTCTTGTCTCTCAGCTGGAAGCAGTACCTCCAAACTACCCTGCCTCAAGGAAAGGAAGAGGAGGGGAAAGGAGACAGGCTATGGATAACTACAAGAAACATCTGTGTATCTGATACCTATAGCTAAAGGAAATGGTTTACCTGTTTTTATAAAAAGTGTTCAACCTTGGCTAATTCTCCTCTCTATCTCCAGTTCTTGTTAGCACCCAAGAGTTGAAAGGAAAAAATACACATGGCCTCCACCAGCTTCGCCAACTGCACCAGGGAGAAATTACCCTTTGACCCCGGAAGCTATTCACTAATGGCCAGAGGCTTGAGCTCGGATAGCTTTCCTCATTAGTGCACGACTACACTGCAAATGTTATTGCCAGCAGATTATAAACGCATAAAGAGAAAGTAATTAGTGCAATCATTTTACATAGAGTAAATTCTAATGCAGCCAGTTTGTCAGAGATGCAATTTCATGGGATCACAGCCATGCATTATTGGAGTTATGGGAAACTGTTAATTTGTTATTTGAAATGAAGTCCTTATCTCTGACCGGTTAGTCGGTGTCTGATGATAAGGAGGCCAGGGGCGTCGGCTTCCTCCAGGACCATCCAGTTTGACTTTGTAACATTGCATAAGTGTTCACTTGCATTCCCGGAGAAAACTAGACACCCCGAGCGGAACATATCCCAGGTTTCCACGAGGAAAATGACTCAGAAAGATTTGAGGAGAAAATTTAAATTTGAAATGCATGTGCAGGACCAGAATTATGGGGAGATGTTTTAGTGAAAGAAGTGAATGTCATACAAGCATTAAGGCTTGAGTTAATATCACAGAAGCCCACATACAGAGCTGATGAGGTGGCATGCATCTGTCTCGGGTAGTGCTGGGGCCGGAGATGGGTAGATCCCAAAAGCTTATTCTCCAGCCAATCTAGCCTATTTGTGAGCTGCAGGTTCATTTGCTGAGTATTGTTTTAAAAAATAATAAAACAAAAATAAAGGGTGGAGAGTGACTGAAAAAAAATATTCAGTGTTAATCCCTCACCAATGCAACACACACACACACACACACACACACACACACACACACAAATGTACTTTCAGAAAGAGCAATGCTAGAGTCCTTCGGGGTGGAGGAGTTGGGTGTTTGCATGTATGTACAGTGTATATTTTTGTGTGTTCAGCTTTATTACATGTATAAGCTTGAATCTAAATCTATCAGCATAGTCACAATACAGACTAACTCCTCCACGTATAAATAATGCTATGGAAAACTGAGCAAGGTCAGTGGCTGTGATACCATACTACCAATTTACAATCATACTAGCATATTTTTATTGAATTTGGAAAAAAACACAGGATTGGTAGTGGCTGGGGAGATGCCTGCACGAGCAGGCATACCTGAGTTCCTATATGGAAACTGAAGTGGACACTGGTAATCCCAGTGCTAGGGAGGCAGGGACAAGAGGATCCCTGGGGCACTGTGGTCAGCTTCATCTAACTGCGGAGTCCTGGGACCAGCAAGTAAGCCTGTCTCAACAACAAGGTAGATTAACACCTGAGAAATAATACCTGAGGTTGTCTCTGGCACACACACACACACACACACACACACACACACACACTAACAGAGAAAGAAAATAATGTATAAAATTTAGACTTTAGATTTTCAAACTCATCTTTCTCTAACATTATCAATTTGATTCACATTTGCCATCTATCATTACTTTAAAGTGAGTTAATGCAAATTCTCAGTGGTTTCACGCAAGGAGAAAATTAGTAATTTTTCCAAAAATTATTACTCATCCAACCCACAAAATCATCCCAAATACAGCATGCTATAAAAGGACAGGAGAACGAATGGGTGATGTTTCCGTAATGACTATCCCCTCAAATAAATGACCACAAAAGATTCTCATCTGGTGATATGAGTCCTTTTTGAAGCAGACTTCTGAGATAGCCAAGAAGAAAACCACTTAATATATAGGGTATATTTAAGCCTTCAGTCTCCCATTTGATAAATAAACAACAGTGAGATATGGGATCATTTTAGAATGGCCCACAGCTCGACTTTGTAGTTTCAATTTTAGAGAACTCTCCTGGATAAATAAATAAATAAATAATCATCAATGCCTAGGCTGGTTCTCATTCTATGTCACTGGGTCTGTAACAAAGCAGGTCTCAGGCCAGTTATAACAGAAATGTCCTTTATTACAGCCCAGCCTTTCACCACTATGCTGGGTTGAATGATGACTCTCAAAACTTGGAACCCTTTCTTTGCTTGGAGTCTCAAAGTGGATGTGCCCATTTGGAAAGAGGGTATTTGTAGATTTAAGGAAAGTGACTAGTTTAAAAATCCAATGGTTGATGTACTTGTAAAAAAAAAATTAGAGGATACTCCCAAGATACACACAAAACAATGAAGGCCAGACAGTAATGAAGGGAGATTGGAAGGACGCAGTCCACATCACGGGTTATTAGCAACCACTAGAAACCAAGAGAAAATCATGAAGTCTTCCACATAACCTCTGATAGCCAATTATGCAAATGGGAGAAAAAGCAACGTACAAATAAGTGTCAAGTGCAGAATAATGTAGGCCTAGGAAACCGGAGGCCAGGGCTGGAGAGGCTCAGTGGCTAATAGCACCATCCTGCTCTGCAGAGGACCTGAGTTTGGTTCCTGACACCAAAGAAGTGTGACTCCCAACTGTAACAGACACTCAGACCTTGGCACAACTGATGCCATGATGGAAGTGCCACTCAAGCCATTAAATTCAACATGGAGACAGCACCACCAGCCAAAACAAAAGCAAATACCAAACCCATCAATGTCCATAGTTTTGGAAAACTCTCTAAATTCATTGACCTTGCTTTTTGGTTTCTGCAGTTCTGTTTCTGGATAACTGCTCTTACTAAGATTTTTCCATCCAGGATGTGATTTTGTGCTTAAAAGCTCACACTGAGACCCCTTACTCTCCTGGGCTCCATATCCCAGCCACATCTCTGGCTGCTTTATTAGAGGCCAGGGCTGGTTCAAGAAATGAGGGGTAAGACATCACCCACTGCCCACTCAAACACTTAAAGTCCACACAACAAGCCCAGACTGCACCTCCTCTCCTGGTCTCCATAATCCAGCAAATGCCTTTGGCAGAAGACTTCTGCTTTACCAGAAGCCAGGCTGGATCTAGGGACCCAAGATAAGACACCACCCTCCACCTACCATCACTTCCTAAAGCCTGCCCAACAGCCCCAGACTGTACCCCTCCTCTGGGCTCCATATTCCAGCCTACAATGTCAGCAGAAGACTTGAGGCCAGGTCAGTATTAGAGACCCAAGGTAAAATGCTGCCTTCAACCAGCTAAAGCTGACCTACAGATCCAAACTGCACCTCCAACCCTGAAATCAATATCCCAGCTGACACAACCTAACAGAATGGATAAGAAAACAGGATCCACCCTGAGACATTACCTCAGAGTAAAGTTAGAAAAAGAATTTCCAAGCAAATGGAGCTAAGAAGCAAATTGGTATAACCATTCTAATATCTAACACAATAGACTTCCAATCAAAAGATATGGAGAAAGAAATTTCATATTCATCGAAGGGAAAATCCAAGAGGACATTACAATTCTTAACCTCTTAATGCCAGTGCCCCAAACACAAGGGAACTCATATCAAACATCACACATTAATCATGGGAGACTTCAATACACCACTCTCACCAATGAACAGGTCATCTAGATAAAAACTAAACAGAGAAATAATGAAGCTAACACACATTATGACTCAAATGGACCTTAAAGATAACTACAGAAAATTTCACTCAGACACAAAAGAATATACCTTCTTTTCAGCACCTCGAGGAACATTTTCCAAAATGTACCATATATTCTGTCACAAAGCAAGTCTCAATAGAATCAAGAAAACTAAAAAAAAAGGCATCTATGCCTTATCAAACCACCATGGATTAAAGCTGGATTTCAACAACAAAAACAACAGGAAACCCACAAACTCATAGAAACTGAAAAACTCACTTCTGAATCAATACTGGGTCAAGGAAGAAATAAAGAATTTAAAGACTTCCTAGAATTCGATAAAAATGAATGCATAACATACCCAAACTTATGGAGCACAATGAAAGCAGTGCTAAGAGGAAAGAAACTGTTGTGGAATATTAGTTGAAAACGTGTTACATGTGTTTATGCTGTAGAACATTTGTTTAATGATGCAAAGATATGTTGCATTTGTTTAACTCTGTTCTTTTGTGTTGTACTTGTTTAACTCTGTGAAATGGTTACTTTAACTGACTAAAACATCTGATTGGTTTAATAAAGAGATCAATAGCCAATGGCCAAGAGCTAAGTAAGAGAAGAATAGGCAGGGCTGCCTGGCAGAGATGATAAATAGGAGAAAAAGAGAGGCTCAAGAAAGGAGAAAAAGAAGGAGAGAGGACACCGGCATAAGCCACCGGGCTACAAAGCAAGCCACAGAGTAAGAAGTAAACATAGGTACACAGAATAGAGAAAAACAAAAGCCCAGAAGCAAAGAGTAAATGGTATAATTTAAATTTAAAAAAAAAAAACTGGCTAGAAACTGGCCAAGCTTAGGCTGAGCACTCATAAGTAAGAATAAACCTCCACGTGTTTATTTGGAAGCTGGGTGGTGAGTAAAGAGTAAAGAGTAAAATCAACCAACAACAATGACCTAACAGCACACCTGAAAGCTCTAGAACAAAAAGAAGCAAACACACACACACACACACACACACACACACACACGAGGAATAATCAAACTAAAGGATGAAATAAGTAAAATAGAAACAAAGAACAATACAAAGAATCACCGCGACAAAGAGTTGGTTCTGTGGCTAGGGAGATACCTGGTCCTGAGGAATTCCCAGGAATCCACAAGGATGACCCCAGCTAAGACCCCTAGCAATAGTGGAGAGGGTGCCTAACCTGGCCTTCCCCTGTAATCAGATTGGTGACTACCCTGTCATCGTAGAACCTTCAACTAGTAACTGATGGAAGCAGATGCAGAGATCCACATCCAAGCACCAGGCTGAGCTACAGGTGTCCAGTTGAAGAGAGGGAGGATGGATTATGTGAATGAGCAAGAGGGGTTAAAGATCATGATGGGGAAACCCACAGACACAACTGACCCAAACTTTGGAGAGCTCATGGACTCTAGATCGACAGCTGGAAATCCGGCATGGTACTGAACCAAGCCCTCTGCATGTGGGTCACAGTTTTGTAGCCTGGTCATATCATGGTCAAATAAGAATCAGGGAAAACAAATAGGCTGATGGATGTTTATTCAGGGAAAAAAAAACAGATGACTGCCAGCAGGTTCCCGCCCCAAAGATGCCTCTGAATACTGTCTGTCTCTGACAAAGAAGCAAGAGCAAGTACTGGGGTCCCAGACCCCAGACCTAGTTCCCCCAGGTCACACCTGCACCTGTCCCCACCCACAATGGGTGTGGTCAGTGCAACAGGTGCCAGTGGGATGGATATCTCAATACATGGTCTGTTTGTGGGACCCCTGGCAGAGGAACTAGGATCTAACCCTAGAGCATGAACTGCTTTTTGAAACCCATTCCATATAGTGGGATGCCATGCTCAACCTTGATGTGGAAAGGTGGCTAGCCCTGCCTCAATTTATTGTGCCAGACTTTATTGACTCCCCATGGGACACCTTACTCTTTCTGGGGAGTGGGTGGGAGTGGGTTGGGAAGGGGGTGGGGGAGGATAAAGGGGGAACTGTGGTTGGTATGTAAAATAAATGAAAAAAGTAGAGTGAAAAAATAAACAAAAACCAAGAGTTGGTTCCTTGAGAAAATCAACAAGATAGATAAACCCTTATCCAAACTAACTGAAAGGCAGAGAGGAGAGAATATTGAAACTAACCAAATCAGAAACAAAAAGGGGGCCAAAACAATAGACACTGAGGAAATCCAAAGTATCACTAACTCATACTTCAAAAACCTATACTCCACAAAATTGGAAAATCTAAATGAAATGGACAATATATTCTGGTTAGATACCACTTACCAAAGTTAAATCAAGAACAGATAAACACCTTAAATAGACCCGAAACCCCTAAGAAAATAGAAGCAGTCATTAAAAGTCTCCCAATCCCTCTCCCCATCAAAAAAAAGTCCAGAGCCAGATGTTTTTTGGTTTTGTTTCTTTGGTTTTGTGTTTTTCAATACAAGTCTTTTATTGTCCCAAAAGACATGCCAAATCCTGCTTAAATTCAGGATCTTGTTTCTGGAGCTGGGTAACTTAGGTCTTACTCATCAGCCTGCTGCATGGTTCCCTTTTCAGACACATAGATACCGTCCAAAAATTTCCTGATATCTTTGTTTTTAACTGTTGTGTCTTGCTGAATCAGAGCCACTACATTTGAAACAAGTTCAATATCATTTCCTTCAAGGATTAATTCATCCTTCTGGGCTTGAGAGACAGAACAAGCAACACCTGTCCTTATCCAAACCCTTTGGTTGTATTTTCCACCCAAGAAATTTTGTATTTCAACCAAAGACCCATTTTCCTGAATAATGACAAAGATGGGGACGTGAGCATATGCATACCTCATCGTGTAGCAGAAGCCCAGGGTGACATCTTTGATCACGTTCCAAACATGACTGCAGATGGTTTGTTCAGTAGCCAGTTCCTTTCTGTTACCCCATCATTTGTCAACCTGGAGCCTCCTCCTCCTCCTCCTCCTCCTTGTTCCCAAGAGGACTGAGCTATGCATTGATGTGACTGAAGCCCCTCAGGAGGGTTCCGCTGGGGCCCTTCACAAATACTGTGCGCCCATTCAGAGTGATGTCCACATTACCTGGAATGTGGATGGTCTGATTGCTAAGAATGGTCTTCATTCTCACAGCAGATGGGACAAAGAGCAAGCATAGAATTTTACCAGCCTTTCAAAGAAGAGCTAATACCAATACTTCTCAAATCGTTCCACAAAATAAAAACAGAAGTAACATTACCGAATTCATTTTATGAAGCCACAGTTACACTGATACCAAAACCACATAAAGACTCAACAGAAAGAGAATTCCAGGCCAATTCCCTCATGAACATTGATGCAAAAATACTTAATAAAATACTCACAAACCAAGTCTAAGAACACATCATTCACCATGATCAAGTAGGTTTCATCCAAGAGATGCCGAGATGGTGCAATGTATGAAAATTGTCAGTGTAATCCATCACATAAAAAAACTGAAAGAAAAAACACACGATCATCTCATTAGATGCTGAAAAAGCCCTTGACAAAATAAAGTACCCCTTCATGATAAAAGATTTGGAGAGATGATGGATACAAGAAGCATACCTAAATATAATAAAGGAAATATACAGCAAGCCAACAGCCAACCTCAAATTAAATGGAGAGAAACTCAAAGCAATTCCACTAAAATCGTGAATAAGACAAGGCTGCCACTCTCTTCATATCTATCCAATATAGCACTTGAAGTTTCAGCTAGAACAATCAGACAACTGAAGGAGATCAAGGGGATACAAATTAGAAAGGAAGAATTCAAGTATTATTATTTGCTGATAATAAGGTAGTATACATAAGCAATCCCAAAAATTCTACCAGGGAACTGCTACAGCTGATAAACACCTTTAATCAACTGGCTGGAGACAAGATTAGCTAAAAGAATTCAGTAGCCCTCTTATATGCAAATGATAAAAGGACCAAGAAATAAATTATGGAAACGACACCCTTTACAATAGCCTCAAACAGTGTGAAATATCTTGGTATAACTCTAACCAAGCAAGTGAAAATCCTGTATGGAAAGAACTTCAGGTCTTTGAATAGATATTGAATAGATCTGAATAGTCACCCATAGTCAATGGGGGAGGAAAGGAAGGACACAGCAGCCTGTACTTCTCAGAGCGCCCATTATTGCGGTTCAATAAGGGTCAGGATAAACAAATAGGTCGAATAGATGTTTATTAAGGGAGAAACAACTCACAACACAGACAGATGAACACAGCAGTTAAAACTGGATGCTCCTCTCTCCGTGTCCCGCCAGAAAAGGCTTTTCTCCACCTCCTCCCGAGGCTAAACTCCACAGGTCACTTTCGCCCCTGGCTCCACCCCTCAATGGGTGTGGTCAGTGCCACAGAAGCAGACAGACACAGTGAATATCCCACTACAGCCCATGTTCTAATTTGACTTCCATATTTCCTGGATAAAATCAGCTGACAAAAGCAACTTAAAATTCCAGGATCAGTCAATGCTGAGAAGGCAAAGCAGATGCTTCAAACAGCTAGCCGTGCGGCATCTACAGCCAAGAGCAGAGAGAAAGGAATGCATGCATGCTTGCCTGCTTTGCTCTGTCTAATTTCTCCAGACAGTTCAGAACTCCCTACCTAGGGAATAGTACCCCCCCACCTCGCCACAGTGGGGGACACACTGTGTCAATTAATTTCATTGAGACAGTGGGCCCACAGGCCAAGCCAGTGTAGGTAATCCCTCACTGAGACTCTTCCCGGGTAGTTTTAGGTTGTGTGGAGTTGACTGTAAAAGTTAATATGATACCGTCACTGCTGCTCACGAGCTCCAAGAAAACTAAGAAGAGCAAACACAATATCAGGAATGCAGTGGGGACTGATGTTGTCTAGAAGACAAAATATAACCTAGAGCTGCTTTCATTACATTGTATGGATTTTCAGACTTACTGTTTTTTTTTTTTTTTTAAGAAAATGGGGTATCAGGGAGCTGAAGGGATAATTCAGTGGTTAAGAGCACTTGATGCCTCTCCAAAGTTCAGTATGCAGCAGCCACAACAGTAGCTCACCACCATCTGTAACTCTAGTTCCAGGGGACCCGAAGCCCTTTTCTTGTTTCTATAGGGTCTATGTGACACTGTTCTAAATCTAAGTAACTCAAATGCACCCCGCATTTGAGATCAAATTGTGTGAATTCAACTGTTTCACACCTGTTAAGGAACAGGAAGTAGAAAGCCTCCAGGGCGCAACTTGGGACACTTTCTGGGAATAGATCAATTGTGTAGGGACAAAGTGGGGTCTCACACAAAGACAGAGCACAAACTCTGCAAAAGACAGGATTTGATAGTCCTTTGTAGAACTCTTCTGGGGGAAAGAACACTGCAAGTTCAAACAAGAAAGTAGGAAATGGCTTAAGATAAACAGCCTTCAACCAACACTCTTCCAAACACATGGTGGGGGACAACACCCTCTTGAGACTTACCAATGCAGCTGGATGATTTCAGAACTATCTTTGCAGCAATTCTCCAGAAACAGAGAGAAGTTTAGTTTTGTTTTTTCTATTCTTCTTGTCCTAATATCACTCTAGACTTGGGAAATCCAAGAAAGTATGGTGTGTGTGTGTGTGTGTGTGTGTGTGTGTGTGTGTGTGTGTGTAATAAATATATATTTGTAAATGTGTTAGAAAAATAGCACATATAGCACAAAGGTTATAACTAATACTATGTGTTAGCGACAAGCTTTAGGGTTCTTCCCATAGCAACAGCAACTATGTAAAGAGATAGGTATGATGTTACGTTGACTAGTTTAATTGTAATGCATAAGTCACTGTGTACTTATGAATCAAGATGCTGTGCTGTGTCTTCTAGACATAACATGGCTGTTGCACTCATGAACTTACAGAAGTGATGGTGACCTGATGTGATCTGTAGAAAATGAGCCCATCAACATTGCATTATGGATGGGTGAGGGTCTCAGGAGGCCCCACTCTTCCTGAGGGACTAAAGACAGTTAGTGGTTGCTGGTGAAGAGGGAGCTATTCTTTCAATGGTGTATCCACTGGTAAACTGTCCATGCTCTGGTAAATAACCGCCCAGTCATGCTCACACAGGCAAACCCAACTAAAGCCCATGGGTGACATCATAATCATCATCGTCGTCATCATCATCATCATCATCATCATAATAATAATAAGTATGATGATAATAATACATAAAAATAGCCAGAGGACTTTCTGGGAAGAAGAAAGTTTTCATCAGGTGAGGGAAGAGAATGAGAGAAAGGAGAGAGGGAGTAAAAATGACCAAATTTCATTATATAAATGTGTGCATTTTCCAAAGAATAAAAAGCAAACACCATACTGTACACCTGCGATGTATGCAATCCTTCGTCAAATTGTTTACATACTTAAATAATCTATGTTTACTGGAGGGACATGTAACAAGATGTGTACTGCAGGGAAGTACACATTTCAGTGTGAAGTGGCCATACACCCTGAGAAACACTGAAGAGAAGACTCAGGACCCAGGAAGCCTATAGAGAAAGGCTTCGAGGTCTGGACCCTCAGCCCACCTGCTTCCCTGCTGCCTAGCAACCCCATGCCTGGAGAGTCACAGCAGACTTTCAGATGTCTACACAGAGCAATTGGTTGTAAGTAACAAAATTATGTTCAAGACACCAAAGAGTGACTTTGGCTTTCAGAGGTGACATGCTCACCACTAGAGGCATTCTGTCACCTAGGTTTATTAAGGTGGGGCAATCAGCTGTCCTGGAGGGGAGATGCTAAAGAGAAATATGAGAGAACCTCAGTGAATCCCAGGCAACAGATACTTAGATATGTGAAGTTATTGAAAATAAATCATCAAGCTCTCAATACATTTTTAAGTGTGTGTGTGTGTGTATGTGTATATGTGTGTTTTCTTGGAATACATGGACCTATCTTGATTGTGCATATATATATATATATATATATATATATATATATATATATATAGGTTCTCTGCAATAATGTAAAGAATCTCTCCCCTATGCTGGGTAGTGGAAAGTCTAGGCTTCTTGGAGATGGATGGCAGAGGAATGTATTTCTGAGAACAATGTTGTCTGTACCCATTCAGAGTTCTAACAGCAGGCTGCCCTGATCTGAGAGCCTGGTCCCTAGTGTAGACATATCTGAGGTGATATATTTTCAGTAGGATGAGCCTTGTGGAAAACACCTGGTTCACATGCTCATAGAAAGAATTAGCATAGTTCTTCAGTAACTCCAGTTACCTTCCCACAAAAGGGGCTTGCTATGAAAGAACAAGAGAAAAAAGAGGCTTCTTGATCTGAGACTTCTTCACCTTCTTGCCATGTGATCTCTGCCCTTCCCATAGATACTGTGTTGGCTAGTCATTTTTGAAGGGGGCACCTTAGGTGGGAAAATACAACCGCAGGTTGGCTAGTCAGCCAGCCTGTAGGGACATTTTCTTGATTTATAATTGATGTGAGAGGGCCTAGCTCACTGTCGGTGACGCCATCCCTAGGCTGGAGGTCCAGGGTGCTTTAAGAAAGCAGAATGCAAACTATGGAAAGCAAGTCAGTAAGCAGCACTCCTCCCTGGTCTCAGCATCAGCTCCTGCCTCCACGTTCCTGCCTTGAGTTCCTGTCCTGACTTCTCTTGATGATGACTACAAGCTGTAAGGTGAAATAAATTCTTTCCTTCTCATTGCTTTAAGTCGTGGTATCTTATTGCAGCAATAGAACCTAACTAAGATGGAAACCTAGCATGATGCTAACACATTTACAAGTGAAGGGCATATACCTCGTATCTCTCCCTTAGATGTAGGGAGACATAGCAAGTGCTAGCAAATACAGCTGGGATGAAATAGCATACTAAATCTGGGCTATCACTGGACAACTTGTTTTGTAAGTAGTCCCTTAAAGAACATGGAGAACAGAATGAATCACGCTGTAGGTTAGAGTCCTCAGTGGCCTGATTTACACATCACGATTCCTGTGCTTGCTTGCCTTGTGAATAAATCCTTTTTGAAGTTTTCCACTTGGTTTGAAATGTTTCCTGGAAATATCCAGGCGCTGTAGCAAGAATATTATTTGGTTTGGGTCTAACTCACTGTAATGCATCCTTCTTCTCTTTTAATTCTTATGAGAAAATCAATTTTGTTCTAAGTGTTTTTTAATTGCTGCTAACTTTCAAGAAACTGAGAATTATGTAAATGAGGAAACAGGTGCATTATGAATCAAAATACACAGGCCACCCCCACTTATAAATCAAGAATATCCTAGAAGTTTCTTAATGAGTTGGTACTGAAAATTCTGAGTCGTTTTTCCCCAGGAACACAGAGTGAACACTGACTGATTTTCCAAGTCCAGGGGGAAGCTCACCATTCTGTAAACACTGGCAAATCGTTTTTTTGTAGAACATTGTCCTTAAAGCGGAATCCACAGATTCCATGGGACCCCTGGCACTCTCGAGCAGGCTTCAAGAATGAGTCCATTGTCATAGTCATCTTAAAATGTCACAGGCTTTTCGCTACATGGACACTTGAGTGCTAGTCAAACGTGGTAGAGAATAAAACACAGCTGAGGAACTCTGCCTCTGTTGAAAGCATCCACCATCCTCTCCTGTTTCAAGAAGCATTAGGAACAGGGTAGTTGACTGATGACATTCCCTCAGAGAGAAAGGGGGTGGGAGGGCCACTGGAGGGATCCGTGCCTGGGATTCTAGCAACTCCTCTCAGTCATTTGTGCACAGTTTTTCTCTAATAGTCCACACCCTATCCCAGAAGGTTCTAGAGCACACAGGCCTGGGTGCTGGGAGGCAGGGTGGAGGGGGAAAGAAAGCCTCCATGCTTTGTGGAAACTGCAGCGTGACTGCTTTGGGGTAGCATGTGAGCCTGAAAACAACTCCGCATCATGCTCTGTAAATAAGCCCATTGGCTCCCCAGGTTGGGCTTTGGTGGGATCGAATTTTGCTTGCCCTTTCGTCCTTGTAATAAGATTTCTTCTCCCCAAATCTTGGAGTACCACTTCTAAATCCAACCACATCCATGAACTTTCATAAGTCAAGGGCAGAAGCAAATAGAAAAATCCAAAAGATGTCTTCTAGCTCAGACATTAATTTCCATAAAAGGCAATAAATCACTTTTTGCTACATTATGTTTTATGAATGTGATGGTCATTCTCGATTGTCAACTTGATGAGATCTAGAATTAGCTGTGACACAGGCCATTGGGCAGGCCAGTGGGAGGACTTGTTCACCGTGAACAGCAAGCAACTTTCCCCAGGCCCAGGCCCTGGACTGGATAATAAGTAGACAGTGAGTTGAATAGATGCAGCTCTCTGCTTCTTGACAGGGGATGCAAAGCTACCATGTGCATCAAACTCCTCACTGAGGATGTGGCTTCCTCACCAAGGAACTGTGAGGCAGAATAAAGCCTTTTGATGACATCAGGCTAAAGTTATCTAGGGTTGCAGGCATGGCTTAAAGAATTAAAAGGACAGAAAAAAAAAACAACATCTCATATTCAGCCGGGCTTTCCTGGAAGCGGAAGCATGTGTGTCCATGCTCACTGCATAACACACAAAGAGACAAACTCTTCAGATGGGAGAGAGACCCAGACCTGGAATCTGGGTCTAGAAAAAGTAGAACTTTTGTATTTGGGGTTTGTATGGGTTCCCTTTCTTCCCCAGAACTGGCTGCTTTGAGTTACTGCGGACCATTGTATAATCCACAAAGAGAAAGAAACCTGATCGGTCTCTGCCACAAAAACCTGCGTGGCAGACAGGATAAGGCAGAAAGTCCTACCAAACATTGCCCACCAGTGATGGGAGGGAGAGCACACCAAAGCTGTATCTTGGTGAGGGAAAAGAACCAGGAAGTCGGCCATCTTACACGTTTAAGTGAAAAGGTGAGCAATCTACCCAGAACCCCTTTTGCTGTCTGTCCGTCTGCCCTCCCAGTTCCCAGCTCTTTCCCCTGACTTGTTTTTGTCAAGGTATTTATTTTATCACAGAAACAGGAAATGAAACTAAGACAATGACTTTCCCTTCTAAACGTCATATATGGACTTCCAGGACCCTCGTCACAGTTCCGCAAGCGAAAGCAATTTGGAAATAAAAGACAAACAACATTCTGAAAGAGTGAACAGAAGTGATCGGAGAATCAGGAAAGGTGAATGGAGACCAAAAGGGCCTGGAAAAGAGGAATAACTACTCATGGAAAACAAATCAGCATTCCTGGCCATGGGAGAAATTCACAGCTCTTGCAAACTCTAATCTGGTGCTGGGATTTGATCAGAAACTGACTAGTCCATGGCAGGCAACTGTTGGAGAAGAGATTCATTGTACTGCTTAAGATATCTCAAACTATGGATGCATGGGGCATCTTGTGAAGGGCCTTGCTGTTTGGGACTGAGCTGCTCTGGAGAAAATCATCACATTCAAGGTCCCTTATTGTTGTTATTATTGCGACCAAACACGTGACAATAGCCAACGTATAAAAAGGTAGCTCAATCTCAAGCAATAGGCCTATTGCCTGCCACAGCCTTTAAGTGAAAGATGGCCATATGTTGTTGAGAGCTGTTTCCTCCAGACATAGCATGATGGCATCTTGGGCATTGCCATGGCAATTAGATCAGAACAATACAGTGGTAGCCAGGCAGATGGTGATGGTGATGGAGTGATTCACACCCCTTAGAGTGCAGAAGAAGGGAGGGTCAAATGCCACAGGTGGGTCTCCTCCTTCCCATGGGTATGGATGCGCTTAAGAAATCATAGAATTAACACAAGGTGGGAAGTTATCTGAATAACTGGTGGGAATCCATGATGCGGCTTCCATTATGTCATCGACCACACCAGGATGGGACTTTGCAGTAATACGGTTGTTTAGGGTCACCCCAGCTCCTCTGTGTAGTCCCTCATCCAAGCTCTGTAATACAATCTAATAAACTCAGTGGTCTCGTGAGGTTGGACTTGGGAGGAGTTGTGCTTCGGCCGTTGGTGTCTTTTAGATTCTCGGACTGAGAAGGGCACAGCACTCAGTGGTCACGTCCTCAGTGATGAGAAGCAGACCCAATATCTGAAGGTAACTGCGGACAGATAGGTCAGTGGGTGGCTTCAACTCTAGGGTTACCTCTCCAGTAGGTGACGTCCTCCTACTGAAAAATTTAAAGCTTTGACTGAGCAGAACACTCAACTTCTTCAGTCTATGCCGCATTCCCAAACTGCCCCTGAATGTCGGGCATGCAGCAGCTGAGAACGCAACTGTTAATGTGCATGGCAACCAACATGCTGAAGTTCACCAGCACAGAGAAGGCCTTTCCCAGTCAGTATACCAGGGCCTTCCTTGGGACCTTTTATACCACTCATTAATCCTGGAGACAACACAGCTGTGGCTTCCAGGAAACAATACACACCCTGATGTGGCCAGTGTTCTCAGAAAATAGTCATCTGAATAGATCTCTGTTGTCTAAAATGCCAATTAGCAGCAAGAACAAAAAGTTAATCAACAAATTCTGGCACTTAGAGCCTGCCCCAAATTTGCCTAAATGTTGATTAACTGCTGTTAATTTCATACAGTAAAGGCCAAGCTATCATTTGTTTCCATCTCTCCCTCTCAAAAAAAAAAAAAAAAAGCTTTATCTCTAAATGTTTATAAGAAGCACTTATTTATAACTAAGGCATTTTTTAGCTTGGTAGATATATCATTGTGAATATAAAATAATCAATGGTATATCCAAAAGGTCCAATTACAGGCCAATAGATATCCTTTGCAAAGTCATATACCAGAGACTTATCATTCCCTCATTATGTAGCTGGGGAAGTTGGTTGTACCTTGTGTCCCCACTATGCTGTCAAATTACATCACATCCCCTGCAAGCACTCTTTGAAACAGACATTGGTTTTTGAGTTTCTGCCCAATTCCCTCAACTAGGGAACATGGCAGAGCTGTACCTCCACCCTCTGCCTTCCCTCTGTTCAGCTGAACTTGAACAATCAGAAAATACCTCTCCTTAAACTTTAACTCTTGGCAGAAGAATGAAAACCTTCAGACCAATTTAGAATTTTATAATAGGCTAAATGTCTAGAAAGAAAGAAAGCAAAGAAAGAATTATAGATAAGGAAACTGCTTATACGCAGACAAGGCATGCTGGGTAAGAAGAAAGGTTTAAATTCAATAAACTATGCAGTCTGCTTAGCCGTTTCGCCCTGCCTACCCCCTCCATTGTGGAGAAGTACTTTCTAGTGATGGTGTTTCTTTGTGTGCTGTTTCTGACATACAGTTTGCACCCTGTGGAGGAGGACCATCCCGACTGGCAGGTCCTGGGAAGCTGTCATGATTGTCTGTGCACATCATTTCCACTTTTGCATCCTCTGTCATGCCAATAGCAGCAATGTAAATAAGAACCATGTAAAACAGGGCAGTCCTGCTTAGAGACTCAGGTCACCAGCATAGCACTGGGCTGCACCTCTCTGGTGTCCCTGTAATGGGGACTCCAAGACCATGCTAGCAAAAAAAAAAAATCCCTAATGGAAGACACTGCCATTTTCTGGTCCCTTATTACTGGCCTTCTTTCCATGGGAAAAAAACATCTTTGCATCTTTGCAGTAAATTATTTTTCTGCTGAGTTGGGTAGAACTATCTGACATTTGCAAACAGAAATATACTGGAGAACAAGACTTGTGCTTCCACAGTAATTAGATATTGTGTTTCCACTCAAAGGAATAAAGGACCAGCGGAGAACAAGTTCACAACCTCTGCATCTCCTTAGGGAAAAATGTTCAAAGCGCTGAGGATGCTAGGAACCCAATGTAAGATAACCTGTGCCTGCAGGCATATAGTATAGAAAGTGCACCAAGAAAACCCCTGAGTCTGCATTTTGAGAAGCAGAAAGAATGAGGTAGATAAAAGGATGGAAAAGGATTTGGTGTAAGGAAATGTGAAAGATGACCTACCAAATCAAACACATGTGACAGCTGTCAGTTATCACCTGCTGTGAGCATTATGAGACCAGCTAGACACAGAAAAGCACCCTCCACACTGGTGTGACATCACCACAGCCCCAACAATAAGTACATGTCTGTTACCCACCTTGTTAGCTGAACATTGATTATTTGCAAAAGTTCTGAGTTATGCTTGGTTTGTATAATATACAAGATTTACAGAGGACCAAAGTAATATAAAACGGATAATGATAATAATAGTAGTAGTAGTAATAATAATTATAGTAATAATAATATAAATTCAGGGGCAACTTGCGTGGCAACAAGCTAGCATTTCTTATACTGATAAAGTTAAGTGCTTCCAAATGTTTCAACAAAGTATCATTCTTAAAATAGGAATACAAAAAGCCCTTAGGCGTCTGTTTACCTATTTGAAATGTGTCTAAAAACCAAAAACTTCAACTAGCACTTATTTAATTGACATTAGGTGTGTGCACTACAGTTTTGCTTTGCGGAAAGGTATAAAAACTTCTTGGGAAGGCTAATGATAAAAGCTGCGCGCGCAACTCAGCTGCCACAGGCACACTCAGGGTCAGGCAGGCCTGGCTTTGTGTGCACGCGCTTTGTTGACCTGCAACCGACTGACCGTTGGAAACTCCCTCCGTCAGGGGCTTGAGGCTAACAGACAGCCCTCCAGCCCCAGCCCTGGTCCCTGGTACATTTATGCTCCCATCCCAGGCAGACTTGTACCCCTGGGGCTCAGGAGGCTGGCAGCAGAAGGCAGCACATCCTGCCTAAAGTACCCCACATACCGCTCCCCTCCCACAAAAAAAGGGGGGTGCTCCTACTTCATCAAAGGTCTCAGCTCGGATCCTGGTACGAGATGTGACCCCTTGCTGCTAGATTAGCCAAATGTAGCTGCTCTTCCTCTTGTGCTCAGGTTCTTGATGTTGCCATCAGTTTTTCCCCGTGGATTCCTCTACAGCACTGAACCACGACTGGACCAGTTGATCAGAATTGCCCAGTGGACTCCCAATCTCTGGTTCTGAATCCAGTATCAGCTCTCACACCATACAGGGCAGACTTGCCCTCAGGTATGTCACTCCACCCAGTAAGATGGAGGCGGGGAAAGCCCTTCGCCATCTGATTCTCCAGCCTTCAGGAAAGCCCTATAAAGCTCACTCCCCCACCAGGAAGCCAGGCATCTGGCGGCCAGAGGGATGCCTGGCCTCCCTGACTGTCCATTTCTATTGTGTGCAGACATGAGACCAAGTCCTCGCCAGTGCTCTCATAAGCCTCCGGGAAGACAGCTGGCCTCTGGCGAGATCGTCGGGATCTGGAACGAGAGGGGTCGAAACGGACACACCCTCCCCACCCCCGCCCCCCAAGGCTTGCCAAAGAGAGTGGTAGAAGTTTGAAAGGGCATCCTGGGTCTTAACCAGCTTTCTGCCTGGCCTCCTTGCTGGATGTGGAACCGGAGGGCACTTGTGGTTCTGCCTTATCACAAAGCACTTACCACGGTGTCCTGAAAGCAGCAGAAAAAACACTGCCGATGGGGACGTGGCAAGCACCACAAAGTCCACTCGGTTGCATTTGTTCCATTAGAGTTCTTTGCTCCCTTCCCAACTTCTGGTCTTCTTTCCTATCCTATAGGCAGAAGGAAGCAACAGCTCTTACCCAGAGGCAAAGATGGGGCTTCCCACAAAGCCTCCCAGTGGCCCAGAACAGGCCCCACCAATGAGAACAGATTATCGGGAACCCTGCAGAGGGCAGGGCTGGGGGTCAGCCCACCCCTTTGCCCCCACCCTCTGTGTTGAATGTTTCAGTCATAAATTGCTGATCAGCAGTTCCAAATTTGTAAGGCTCTGAAGCCTGGATGGACCCGAGTTTCGGTTCTAGGAGCTTGCACTGTGCATTGCTGCACCCACTCCCAATGAAACCAGCTCCTGCCCTGCGGCTCTGCCAGCTCTAGCCACGGACAGAGATGCTCAGCCCTTAGTTCCAGCCACTCGAGCCCAGCGTTGCCCACGGAAATACCATGACCCCACCGTATCCAGGCCTTCAGCACTGCGCTCTGGTTTGGTGGAGAGATCCTTCAGGAAGGCAGGTAGCCAGACGGGGATTCGAAACTGCGATTCCCCAGACACATCCCAAGTGCAGGCCCTGAGGCCCTGGACCCGGCCCCTGCTCACCAGGGCAGCCCCTCTGGAGAGCTGGGTGCAGCCCTTTCCAGTGCCTTTACTCACTCCTTGAGCTCCACCTTCTCATACTTGACCTTCCGGGAAGTAGCCCTGCACTCAGTGGAAGCCTGCTATGGTCCCACGTCCTTCCTGGCCCTTGTCAGATGGCTTCTGTAGCTTCTCCATGCCTAGTGTAGATCCCAGTGGCGCTCGTCAGGCACGGTCTGCGGGAACCCTGGGTGGCCAGCTTCTGCTTCTCTGTTTGTTTTGAGAGGAGCTAGCAGATGAACCACATGAGGGTGCTGATCTTCAACGCTAGCAGAAGTATGCTTAGGGTCATTTCAGAAATTGTCAGAAACTCTGTCCTAGTGTACCCCAAAAATCATTGGATGATTTTGTTCAAGAACTCAAAAGTGGGAGAGGCAACCATAAACTTTTATCTGCTCTGCTGTCCATTTGATCTGAACACGGATCTCTGATTAATGGGCTGAGGCCACAGTCAGGCCCATTTGGCCAACCCATATTTGAATGCTAGCTCCTTTCTCTTGGCTTTACCAAGAAATCCAGCATTGGCTTGTTGAAGCATTCCCAACTTGCCTACCTCCTCCTAGGGCTAGAGTTCCATGACCCCCAAGCTGATCCTACAAAGCTGTGACAGTTGGGACACTGTTAACTGTTTTTCAAAGACAAGGAGACTGGGCTGTAGATGGCCTCACGGACCGTGGCAAACCAGCCTAGTACCCAGTACAGCAGGTATTATAGCTGCTAATGGCGTTAAGCCTGGCCCTGCTTTTCAGGCCAGAGCAGCTGGCACCCTGAATCTCTTGCATGAAGAAACCCAGTACCCCTTCAGACAATGGCCTATACCCAGAACAACCATGAGGCCTCAGGATGAGAGCATCTAGTGCCCAGGGAAGCATCCTCCAGGGCTTGGTTTCTGGCACACACGAGGCCCTGTAGAATGAGTCTGCTGAAGGGGGGGGGCGTGTTCAGGATGATCTCTGGGTGCAGATGAGTTTGGTGGGGGGTGCTCACCTGGCATGCAGAAGGCTCTGGGTTCACTCCTCAGCATTGCTTAAACTGGGTGTAATGGTGCATGCCTATAAATCCTAACGCTCAGGTGGTAGGGATAGGATCATCAGAGGTTTAAGGTCATTCTATGATGCAGAGGAGGTTTGAGGATAGTCGGGAATTCGGGGGATGGTGTCATAAAAGTAAATAAAATAATAGACAAACTAGTTCTGGAGTGAAAACACTTATTTGTCTCGTGCATGTGTGTGCGTGTGGGTACACGGGAGTGTATGCGTGTGTGCGGGTACATGAGGGTGGGCAGGTGTACATGCTTAGAGAAGAAAGAGGACAACAGTGGGTGCCTACCACAGACCTCTTTCACTGTTAGAGACACGTTCTCTCTTCATCAGAAAGCCTAGGGCAGCTGGCCCGGGGCTCCCAGAATTTCACCAGAGTCAGCCTCCCCCACAGCCCCCTCATAGAGGAGCCACCATGGCCAACTTTTCCTTTTAACACACATTCTGAGAATTGACCTAGGTCGTCTTTCTTGCAAAGGTAAGTGCTTTACCAACTGAAACATCTCCCCAGCCTCCAATAAGGGATCGATCTCAGTGTTTTAAGATTTAACTTTTAATTATGTAGTTAGTGCAGGTCCTGAAGAGGCCAGAAGAGGGCATCAGATTCCCCTGAAGCTGGAGGTACAAGTAACTGTGAGCTCACTGGAAGGGGTGTTAGGAACCACTCCGTCCTGGGCAGGAGCAGTATATGCTCTAAAATTCCGAGGCATCTCTCCACACACAGCCGCTAATGCCTTTTTAAGCCAAGCCTTTGAGAAATCACCTCCCGTTTGTGCATAGTTCTCAATTGTGATGTCTGAAGTGGTGTAAATAAGGCTGCTTATTCCAACTGTGCTGATGAGGTGACCACACCGACACAAGCTTATTAACCTCTCTCCGACTCCAGGAGCCACGATGGAAAGACCCTTGAAGTGTCACTCAAATTCCATAAGGGTTTGATGGTGCATTAAACCAAGGACTACAGAACCTGTGATACAGTTCAAGTCACAACTTAGTAAGGACTTGGAAATGGCCACTGAGTGGTTATTAATTTCAGTAAGAAAGGTCTTCTGGGTGTGAGTTGATATGCAGGCGTTGCCACAGGCAGGTGTGCGTCCCCTTTGCCAAATGTGGACTTGCTGCTCCATGGGGAACCTGTTCTTTTGAGTGCTTGACCCCCACTTAGGTTAGATGTGAAATGGCTATGCAAACATGGATTTTTTTTTTTTTTTTTTTGCCCAAAACATATTTCTATAGCATGGACAAGGCTGTTAAAACGATTCTATCAGTTTGATTTGAAACATCTCCTAAAATCTGGTTCATACACACACACACCCTTAAGGAACTTCACATCATGAAAGAATTGGGGCCTAAGGTTCAAGGTAAGTGGTTAAGATATTATGAAGATGGGTGCAGCAAGTATTTAGAAATGAACAAATCCTTCAACCGAGGCGTAGAGAGAGGGGGGTATATGTGAGCCCACAGTGCTGACAGAATGCTGGTTATGTACAGTGTGGGAACACTTTTCATTTGTCAATATGCATCTCATAGCATACTTCATACAGCAACCACATTCAAATTGAAAAAAAACAGTATGGAATTAGCCTATAGCAGTTAGTATTCAAATTGGGACTGAATCCCTGGTAACAGTACGATTTTCTTCATTTTTCATTTTCATGTTGAATTAACATTTAATAACCATCCATATTTAAAGAGTGCATTGCCATATTTCAGTATATATATATATGTATATATACACATCACTTTAAGTAACCAATATTTTTATCTTTTTGATAATTTATGCTTGAAGCTTTAAGCTGTTCCTTCTTCATTAGATATATAATAGGCTATTATAAGGTATAGTATGGTCACCTTCCTATGCTACGTTCTAACTACAGAGCCTATTCTTGCTTTTTATCTATACTTGGTAACCCTTTAGACAGCCTCCATCTCTCTCCTTCTCTTCCCACTTCCTATCCCCTGGTGGCCACTGTGCTATCACTTTTTAATATCCTTTTCAGCTTCCATATACTCTATAGCAAGCCGTATGTGTGCTTGGCATATTACCCATAACTTAGTAACCTCAAGTTCTAAATATTTGGCTTCAAATATCAATTTCACTCTTTTAAGTTTTATTTATTTAATCATTTTAGAGACGCAGCCTCACTATACAGCCATCATGACTGGTCCAGAACTAGCTAGGTAGAACAGGCTAGCATCAAACTCAAAGATATCTGCCTGCCTCTATCTTCAGAGTGTTGGGATCAAAGGTGTGCATCACTAGAGCTGGCTTTTCATTCCGTTTTGAATTTTTTCTTTTTTCTTTTCATACACATATATTGTGGATAAATAAGGATCAAGGAAAATCGGTAGGCTGATGAATGTTTATTTAGGGAGAAATCACAACAGAGACAGATAACTGCCAGCAGGTTCCTATCCCAAGGATGCCTCCGGATGGTATCTGTCTCTGACCAGGAAGCAAGAGAGGGCCTCTCCCCAACCCCAGACCAAGTTCTCCCAGGTCATGTCTGCACCTGTCCCCATCCCCAAGGGCATGGTCAATGCAACAGGTGCGGGCAGGATGAATATCTCACTACACACATACACAGTGACTATGTTCACACTGAATACGTTATGATTGTGTTTAACCCCATTTCTCTCTATTACTCACTTCCCTCTCTCTCTCAGAACCCCTTCTTTTGCCAGTAGCCTCCCAGGGCCATGCCCGCCTTTTTATGTGGGAACTGGGGATTCAAACTCAGATCCTCGTGCTTGCACAGCAAGCTCTCTTACCCACAGAGATATCTCCTCAGCCCCTCTCCCCTCACGCTGTCCCTTCTCTCTGCTATTTCCACTGTTCTGAGAAGTTTCTTTTAGTTGCCCAGCCACTTAGATCAGTGGTTCTCAACCTTCCTAATTTTAAGACCCCTTAGTACAATTCCTCATGTTATGGCAATCCCCAACCATAAAATTATTTTCATTGCTACCTCATAACTGTAATGTTCCACTGTTGTGAAACATACTGCAAATATTCTTGGAGAGAGAGGATTGCCAAATGGTTAAGATCCACAGGTTGATAACTACTGACATAGGTAGTGATAGAAACAAACAAATAAATAAATAAATAAACTATCCTTTTATCTTAGAGAATTATAGATCTCTATTGCTGAGGAAAAGGGAAATTCTACGTAGAATATATATTTTCATATTTTATCACATAGAGCATCTTTACCACATCCTGTTAAGTGTCACTGGAGAAGACTCAGAGGTGTGTCATTTTCCAGTGCCATGAAAGCAGACAGGAATTACTTTCCCTACTTCCCTAACAGCATCTTAATTCACAGCTTTGGGCTGTGGCTTCATGGCAATCTAAATGCTTGAGATTTTCCACAGCACACACCTTAAAAAAATAGAACAAAAAACAAAACAAAAATGTTCATTGCAATTGACATGTGATTCATCCTTGTTTTGACCAAAGGAAGAAAACAGAATGAAAAGCAGCCACCACATTTAAACGAAGGTGTTATCAGTCATTCTTGTATATTACAGCTGCTCTAGGAGCCATGGGGCAGAGGCATTTATATGGAAGATAAGCTCATTGTGTTAAACAAATTAATGTGGGATTGTGAATTAAATGGCACGTCTTTGGACAGCTAATTAGCTTTGTGCTGCTCAATTAAGTTCCGAAAGGACATGTTGTGTTTCTTGATGGAATACAGAATATACTTCAAGGCTATTGCTGCCCAGATAACTTCAGTCCCAAACCCAACCCTGTGGAAATGAGCAAGCAAGAAGCCAGGGCTCTGCAAACTCCAAACACTGCCAAAGAGCCCAGTGTTCAAACCATTCACAGCCACACATCACATTTTGTTTTCAGTCATAGTTACTGTTCTCCAGTCAGTAAATATGAATTTTCACACTGCGAGTCAATATTTTGTGTGTGTGTGTGTGTGTGTGTGTGTGTGTGTGTGTGTGTGTGTAAAGATGTGGTTTTCTATCCTGCCAGGTCCAGCCACCCTTCCGCCCCAAATAAATACACGAATGTTATATTAATTATAAAATTGTTGGCTGATGGCTGGGGCTTCTTTCTGGCCAGCTTTGTCTTAATTGTTAACCCATTTCTATTCATCTAAGTATTTCCACATTGTCTTATCTTACCGGAAATCTTACCCAGACCTTACCAGGTCCAGACCTATTATTCCTTCCTCCACTACATGGTGTCTCCTCAAGGTGCCTCTCTACTCATCTCCTCATCTCCTAGACCCGTCTATCTTCCTACCTCTACTGGCCAATCGGTGTTTTATTCATCAACCAATAAGAGAAACATGTACATCCCCATCATGTGTGTCTATAGTCACATGCCTGCAGGTCCCCTCAATACCAGAAAAGTGTCAGATAGCCAGGAGCTGGATTTTTAGGCAGAGGTGAGCCACCCATCCTTGGTGCTGGGAATGGAACTTTGGTCCTCTTTGAGGGCACTCCCAACTGCTGAGACATCTCTCTAGCCCTCCCCCTGCCACCACTTTTCAGACAGGATCATTCACTGAATACAGAACTCACTGATTTGGTCAGACTGACTGGCCAACAAGCTCTGTTTCCCCAAGGCCATGTTTGTAGAAAGGGTTAATTTTAAATTGTGTGGAGTGCGTACGGGAGAAAGAGTGTCTTTACTGCAGACCTTTATCTCTAGCCAGAGCAAAGCCATCCATCAAACTTGGAAGTTTAGACACGCCAACAGACCAATCAGGACACCATTTCCTGACTGAGACTCAGCAGAGACTTCTTTTTGCCCTTCCAATCATGCGCTATGATTGGTTGCTTCATTCACATAAAAGATCAGCCCCACTTCCAAAGGAAGCACAATTGTACAGAATAAAACATTCCTCTCATAAGAAGCCACAAGTACCGTCATTGCCCTCCTGTCATTGCCCTTCCTTCATTCTACTATAATTCATGGAAATGATTTAAAACTCAAGACTCCGCAGAACACTGCAAGATCCGGTCTGCAATTAGTTTTGTGTTTAAGGTTTCCTTCATCAGAGTAAATCATAACTCTTTGGAAGCAAAGTTAAACCTTGAGGGGAAAAAAAAGGGTATGAATCTCCGAGCTTCCATTTTGAAAAGAATCGATTTATAAGAGAAAGGAACTTCAGTACAATTTCCCAGGTAGAAAATGCCCTAAGCTTGAAGGGGCAGAGGAAGCAGCTGTGAAACTCAAGATCTCAACACTCCACATGAATCACTATCACTGCAGAGTACCAGGAACTGTTTGGAGTGCTCACACACCTCAGCTCGTGCCTTGGAAAATAACTTTGTGTGACCTAACCTACAACATCATCTAGAAAAAGCATGAACCTATTCATGAGATTCACATAACACCATTTTAAGTAAATTGAAGTCAGCAAGACGGCTTGGTGGTAAAAGCACCTGCCACTAAGTCCGGCCACTTAAACTTGATAGTATAGACTTTGGGTCTGGTTGATTATTTTGCTCTGTGTGTGCATGTGTGTGTGCATAGGTGTGTGTGTGTGTGTGTGTGTGTGTGTGTGTGTGTGTGTGTGTGTGTGCATGTATGTGTTTGCAAAATTTTATGAAGTATATAAAATTTAAAAATTAATTAAAAATAACTAATGAGACTTGTTCTACAGCTGTGTACGCTCCTATTCATATCTCACATTCCATTAACTGTAGCAATCTAAAAAGTAAATTATTAATAAAAATATAGTTTACAAATTAAAGAGGCATACTGGAGGTCAAAGGACCACTTATCAGCCCGAGGTGAGTCTCACTGACTGGAAATTTTCTTAGACTTGAGGTAAAACTGAATAACATCTTTTTTGTTTGTTTGATTTTGTTTTTGTTTGTTTCTCTCTTTTTTTGAGACAGGGTTTCTTTGTAGCTTTGGAGACTTTCCTGGAACTCACTCTGTAGACCAGGCTGGCCTTGAACTCATAGAGATCTGCCTGCCTCTGCCTCCCAAGTGCTAGGATTAAAGGTGTGAGCCATCACTGCCCAGCTGAATAGCACCTAAGCCAGATCTTGAGCTTTGATGAAAAGAGACCCTTTCTACCTAGAATGTCTGGCTATTTTAATAAAAGAAATGGAAGAAGTACTATGTTAGTTGTGACCTCTGCTACAGTATAGAGATTCAAAGCTATAAAATAAAACTAGAGCTCATCTGGATCAGAACAGAAGACATAGTCAGACAGGTGGCTGACCTCATGCAACCTGCTAATGCAATGCCCTGCCAGGACAGAGCATCTGAGAAAATTCCTCCGCCCCAGTCTCTACAGTGACATTTGCCTTATAGTGGCAACCGCATCATTTGTCTCACCTATTTAATAATTCAGCACATGTGTGTGTATGTGTACTGACATGTATATCAATAGCATATAAGAGTGTGTGCATGTATATATGCATATATACAACATTTACAAACTTTTAAAGGTTGTTTTTTAGTAAATACTATATGAGTTTTCATTATAACATTTTTATGCATGCACATGTGTCTTGTTGTTGTTGTGGCAGTGGTGGTGGCGGTGGCGGCAGTGGCAGCTTTGGTTTTGGTGAACCAGTAAGCTCAATTAGGATTACTACAGAAACATGAGTGAGACCTTATCGACAGGAGCACAGACACTTTACTCATGGCTATACCACTAAGGAAAATGGATCTCCCTCTCCCAACAATCATTAACTGTATATATAAATCCTCAGGGAAGAGAGGGACTTCCTAAGCCCCTCCCTACTCCAGGACAGGATATTGATAGGACCAGTGATGGGAGATGTCATTCTGTAAATATGTTTCTCTTATTGATTAATGATGGCCAATAGGAAAGCAAGATAGGCGGGACTAGGAGACTAGGAGGTTTTAAGGAGAGGTAGGAGGAGATTCAACATGTAGGACCCACAGAGAAGAATGCCAGGCGCTCTCTCCAGTAAGAGGAGACCACATGGAAATACTTAGATTAATAGAAAGGGGGTTAATATTTAAGGCAGAGCTAGCCAATAAAAATCTAGTAACTGGCCAATAACATTATATCTAATACAGAGTCTCTGTGTGTTATTTGGGACGAGGCTGGCAGGAAAACCTACTGGTAACAGACCAGTCTTGCAGAGATCTTACAAAAGGTAGTCACAGAGGCAGTGAGTTCAAGGTACACAGATATGTCACTCCTAAACACCAGCATGCCACAGCACTCCCTCCTGATCTTACGTGCTGTACGTGCTTCCTGCCAATTTCCATTCTATTCCACATACATTTTTTGAAAAACTACTATCTTCCAGGAACACTACAATGACTCGAGGCAGACAGAGTTGCCCCCACCAGAAGATTAACATTTGAAATCATAACGAAACACCACAATTCAGGATGGAAAATTGGTTCAAGGGTAAGGAAAGAACAATGCCAAAACTGATGATTTGACTTAAGCAAGAAGTCAAGGAGGAGCGAGCAAATGTTCTTTTTCCCTGGGATTGTGAAAAGCGAATATAGGAAGCACACTCCAAGCCCAACCCTCCTCTCAGGAAGGAGCCCTGTGGCCACAGGGATGAAAAGAGGAACCAGTGCATAGCCAAAAACACAGGCAGAAGAAAATAGTGGGAGATGAGGCAGAGAGCTGCAAATAACAGACTAGGATGACCTTATTCCTCAGCCCAAGAATGTTCCTCCCAACCCTTCAAATGGTCTTCTGAAACCGTGTCTCCATGCAAGCAGATGAGGACAGCCCTCAGGCCTCACCAGAGAGATTTCTTTGTGCAGTGAATGAACGTCAACACAGAAACTCACTCCTGCCTAAAGTGCAGGTGACAAATGTCTAGGGAGTGTCTATAAATAGCACACTCCCTGCCAAAGTTCAGAGAACATGGATGAAATGGGGGCAGAGGGATTTTTTAAGAGTGGCAGGTCAGAACCTAGGCAAAACAGTGTCTTCTAAACGTAGTGGGAGCTCTGAACTCAAGAACTCACAGTAGCTGTAGTTGACCGAAGAACATCAAACCAGTGGCATTCTGGCATGGAGAGAGAGTGGCTCGGCCGTCCACTCCCAGTTAAGGGGACATATTTACAGCTGGTGACTGCTCAGGGAATTAGAGTAAGGTTTGTCTTAAGGGTGTGGCCCCTAACAGGTTAGCCATGCTTCAGTAAATGACCCCCATACCTGTATGACCAGGACAAACTAGAATGAATGAGTTAATTTTTAAAAGAAACGTGAAATTACAGGGAAGAATGGGAGGGGTAGATCTGAAAGGAGTAGGGTAAAGAGGAGTGACTTTGATCAAAATGTATTATATGCAACTACAAAGTTCTCAAAGAATTATTAAAAGTATGAATTTTTAAAAGAATTTTATCTTAGGATAGGTGTTGATGGAGCACACCTTTACTCCCAGCACTCAGAAGGCAGAGGCCGGCAGGTCTCTGTGAGTTCAAATCCAGCCTGATCTACAGAGCTAATTCGAGGACAAGCTCCAAAGCAATACAGAGAAATCCTGTCTCGAAAAATCAAAAAGAAGGAGAAGGAGAAGAAGGAGAAGAAGGAGGAGAAGGAGGAGAAGAAGAAGGAGGAGGAGAAGGAGGAGAATAAGGAGAAGGAGAAGAAGGAAGAGAAGGAGGAGAAGGAGGAAAAGGAGAAGGAGAAGGAGGAGGAGAAGGAGAAAAAAGGAGGAGGAGGAGAAGAAGGAGAAGGAAGAAAAGGAGGAGAAGGAGAAGGAGGAGGAGGAGGAGGAGGAGGAGGAGGAGGAGGAGGAGAAGAAGAAGAAGAAGAAGAAGAAGAAGAAGAAGAAGAAGAAGAAGAAGAAGAAGAAGAAGAAGAAGAAGAAGAGTTTTATCTTCACCTTATAAGCAACAGGAATCCATCCACAGAGGACTTTAGACAAGCAAAATGTTTGATCAGCCTTGTGCTTTTAAAGATGGGTGCTAGAAGGAGCATGCATTAAAAGGCCAGAGGGAGCTTAACAGATGAGTGGGGACTCTTTGTCTGAAAAGAAGATGACAATAGTTCAGACTAGCAAATAGCACTGGAGTGGGTGGGGACAGATGTAAGAGTATCTCTCCTAACACTTCCATTGCCCACCCTGTGCCCTCTATTCTAAATAGCTCTACCCTGTCTGTACCGGTTCCCTTGCCTGCTTAATGCTCCCATCTGCACAAGCAGCTTTTAGTGCTATGTTTTATAGTAGGCACTCCATGTACATTTGCGTTATGAATGAGTGCTTCCCACTTTCATTATGTTCTTCTCCAAACCATAAAGCTTCTGCAGCCCAGTCTTCCTACAGTGCCCCGTGAAGGAATACAGGGAGAGGGTACAGAACTGCCCTGACAACCCCAAGAGAAAAGCCAGAGATCCTCCAACCGTCCCATTATCTCCCAACGCCACCTGCATCCTGGTGAGATGAGAAGTTAGGAGCAGGAGGAGGCATGAGCAAAGAATTCCTTCACACACCTGATGCTATGCTGCCAATATTATCTCCTCAATCATCTTTGGGACAGTTGCTGTTAATTATCACTACCTGTTCCAGATTCAAATGGAAATTTACCATTTTAGTAGTCTGTTCCCCAGACCATAAACCATGAGATCATGGTATGGTGAATTCTTTCATTCTTAAAGGACAGAGTTCAGTTGAGACACGCGGTGTAAGCAGAAGGTTATTTAGAAAAAGAAAGCACACATCCCAAAGAGAGACTGGGAGGGGGCTGTCCCAGTATGAGGAGCAGCCAAGTGTCTGTATTGTGAATTTAAGGGAAGGTTTTGTAAGAATTTATGAGGCAGGTCACATATGTAAGGTCACCATTTCGCAGGTCACATATGTAAGGGGTAAACTCACCATTTCTTGTAGTTTAAATAAGAAATGTTCCCCCATAGGCTCACACATTTGAATGTCTGGTCCCCAATTGGTGCCACTGTTTGGGAAGGTTGTGGGGCTTTAAGAACCTTACTGGAAGAAGTGAACCACTGAGTCCAGGCTTTGGGAATTGATGGATTTGCCCTGCTTCCTGTTCTCTCTCACAGCTTCCTGCGTGTGGGCAAAGATGTGATCTGCCATCACCCTACCCCTTCTGCCATGGCTTCCCGACCATGATGGATCCTTCTGAACTCACAAACCCAAATAGATCCTTCCTCCCTTAAGTTGTTTGTATCCAGGTATTATATCACAGCAACAGAAAAGTTGCTAATAGGTCCCTTCCCCTCCCAAATTTTGATGAACCATCACCCTTTTCCGGAGTTACTTCCCATGATCCTTTAGAAGAACTCACAAAAAGAGCAGGCAAAGCAAATGCACGGTCCGTTTTGTGTTACAGCAACAACAGGCTTTCTAAAGATGCAGAACACTCATTCGTGCACCTGTGTAGGAAGGTGGCCTGGGGTCTTAGCTTCTGAGAAAGCAAGAGCAACCTAAGATGCTTTAAGAATATTTAAGCTCAAAGGACCATCTGACGCAAAAGACACAGCTGCAGTTGCCTCTGTTGCCTTATATCTAACTCTTTACCTACCTGGTACCAAGACCTCATGACCTAATAATGATAACATAAATATAAAACATGGTGTGTGTGTGTGTGTGTGTGTGTGTGTGTGTGTGTGTGTGTGTGTGCGTGCGCGGCGCGCTTGCAAACACATTTACCTTTGTATGGGTGTGGGGGCATCTGTGTAGTCCAAATAACAGGTGTAGTTCCTCAGATGCTGATTGTTTGTGAATTGTTATTGTGGTTGCTGTGGTTGTTTTGAGACAACATCTCTCACTGGACTGGAATTCACCAAGTAGGTTAATTGGGATGGCAAATAAATCCCAGGAATCTGCCTTTCTCTGCCTCCTCAGCACTGGGATTACAAGTACATATCACTGCACTCTCCTTTTCTTAAGTAGATTAGAAGGAATTGAACTAAGTCAGGCTCTCATGCTCATAAGGCAAGCACTTCACCTGCTGAGTTACATCCCGCGTGTTAGAAATTTTTTTTTCATTTATTTTTGTGTGTATGTGCGCACGCGCATGTGCATGCATGCATGGGAGTGTGTATGTGCATGGGTGTGTGTGCACACCAGTGTGTGTGCACATGTGTATATGCATAGGTGTTTGTGCATGTGTGTGCACAGGTGTGTGTGTGTGTGTGCACAGGTGTGTGTGTGTGCATGAGTGTGTGTGTGTGTGTGTGAGAGAGAGCATACCAGTATGTGTGCACATGTGTATATACATAGGTGTTTGTGCATATGTGTGTGCATGGGGGGTGCATAGGTGTGTGTGTGCATGAGTGTGTGTGTGTGTGTGTGTGTGTGCATGTGCACACATGCACGCGCTTATGGGTGTGGATACAGGCTAGAGGAGGATGCTAGGTATCCAGCTCTATCAGTCCTCCACCATAGATCCTTAGGATAAAGCAGCTAACAAGCCCAAGTGATCCACCTGTCTCTATCCCCTGCACTGTTGGGGCTACGGGTGTGTATGTGGCCTTACTCAGCTTTTTACATGGCTGCTGGAGATTTAGACAGGTCCTCACCTTGCACAGTAAGCACTCTTACCCACTAAGCCATCTCCCCAGGCCCCAGAAAATACATTTTTAAAAGAACTATTTTATCTGCATCATCATTTTGACACTTAACAATAAGTCTACGAGGTGATTAAAACTGAAACCTTAAGTCTCAAGAAGCGACTCCAGAATAAAATCAATGCTTTTGAGCAATATCATAAAGGCTTCTGTGATGTCTGGGAGACGGAATCTGGCCTCCTAAGGAGCCATCATCAACCCGAGCTTGAGTACTCATGCTTGGAGGGCATCCCATTTCCTTCAGGGATTCTTCTCCGGAGTGCTCAGGTGTCTGATATTTCACAGAGACTCACAGCATCCAGTTCATCGGATAATGTTCTGGAGCTAGAATTGACAATTAGAGATGTTATTGAGTGTGTACAGCCTCTCCTACAGTTCAGAAATTATTTCTGCTGGCTTCTCTTGATTGGGTTATTTACCACAAGGAAGACATTCTCCCGCACTAATTATAGAAGCAAACGTGGATGGGGATGGGGATAAAATTGGCTTTGGCACTCCCCACACTTACTCTGATAAGTAAAAATGATTAAAAGGGGGGCTGGGGAGACAGCCCAGTGAGTGATGTGTTTGTAAGCATGAGGATGAACCTGAAGGGGATCTTCTAGAATCTACTTTAGGGGTGAAAAAAGGCCATGTGTGGTGGCACATGCTTGCAAGCACTGGTGATGGACAGACACTGACCACCAGGGTTCTCTAGCCAGCCACCCTGACCTACTCAGTGAGCTCCAGACACGTAAGACTGTCTTAAGACCAGGTAGATAGTGCCTATGGCAATTCTAATAAGAAATGTCCGCCATAAGCACAAATATTTGGCACTTATTCCACAGATGGAAGTGATGTTTAGGGAGGTGGTACAGCCTACTGGAAGGAAGTGTGTCACCAGGGGTGGATTTGAGAGTCTCTAGCTTCACCCCATTTCCACTTTGCTCTCTGTGCTTCATGTTTGTAGTTGAAGATGCCATCTCTCAGCTTCCTCATTAGGCTGCATGCCACGCTGCTTTACCCACTATTGTGGATGCTCCCTCTGGAACCATAGGCTCAAATAAATGCTTCCTCCTCCAGAGATGCCTTGGTCCTGGCATTTTAACCACATGAGAAAAATTAATGCAATGCCCAGAGAGTGATGGTTTGTCTCTCACCTCCACAAGCATGCACCCATATGCAGAAAGAGAGAGAGAGAGAGAATAAATGGTCTTCATGTTATAAAGACCCTGAGTAAAATCAGCTGTGCCATTGCCTGTTCACTCATATCAATCTACATGTACATGTATGTCTGTGTGTTCAGAGATTTCACCTCTAAGTCATTCGAGGATTCGTTATAGTGAAGCTAATGTGTCTCCAAACATCTCAGAATTCTTTCCTTTGAAAACTGTCATGAAGAGTGCTTTTATAAACTATAGAAAGATATAAAGGTGAGGCCCAGAACAGTGTCAAAGTGAGAGCCCAATGACAGACGGCATTCACCAATGATCTGCCCTTGAAGAATTTGAGACGTGCCATCCTGAAAGAATCGGAGAGATATGATTGTGGGTATAGCTGAGCACCACAGCCCTCCTGAATTTAAACACTTTGTTTTCTTGGATCTTCTCTACAAAGTGACCTCATGAAGGATATCTGTTCAAGCTCAGTGTGTCTACCTGAAAAACAAACAAACAAACAAACAAAAACGCATATTTTGTTGTATGAGTCACATGTCGGGCTTCACCACAGTCCTTCACACACTATAGTGGCATCTTGCCTTGCCAGTGAACTTGTAGTGGTGGCCACGCCCTTCAGGTGCAGACCTGATGCATTGTAAGGTAGAGGAGGGGATGGCTCTCTTGGGTTGTGGAGAGGGAGAGCATCAGAAGAGCAGAGACTATATGTTTTGGAACAGGAAGATGGCAGTGTTTATTTACCCTTATCTGTGTGAGGGTTTTCCTATTAAATACCCATTTACCATTTATCTTGGGTCTGATGAACTCATTTAAATCCCATCTTCAATTGATGCCCAACATGGTACCATGAGTCAGGTTCTTCTTTGTTTGAGGATTCTTTCTGGATAACTATCCTTTCTTCTTTGGGCATCTATACATTCAATGTCATTTGGCTTCTTAAAGATTTTTTTTCTGTTTTTCTGTAAAAACAAGAAAAGAAGAAAGCTCAAATCAAAATTTCCTCCCTGAGCTGTGGGTAGGGCTCAGGTGGGAGAGTATTGGCATGGCATGCGCCAAGTCCAGGGTCTCATCCCCAGCGCCACATAAACGAGGCATAGAGGTGTATGCCTCTAATCCTAGCAGCAGGGAGGAGGATGAGGCTATACAGCAAGTTTAAGGACAGCCTGTGCTAGTGGATCCCTGCATCAAAACATAAAAAGATGCCTTGGGCATCAATTTCCTTTTTTTGAATTAAGTTTTTGTGTTCTTATACAAAGTGCTAGATTTTATCATGGCATCATCATTCCCATGTGTCATTATTCTGTACTCTCACTTGCTTCTGTACCACACATGGCTTTTCCCCAGGCTGCCCAGCCTCCCACTTCTCTCTTTCCAACTTCTGTTTTCCTATTGCATAAATTCCATTGATCTGTTTCTCACCTCTCTTCCCCTTCCTAGTTTTATGATAAACAAACACACAAATATTGGGGGGGTATTTTTTTCATGATTTCAATGAAAACATCTTTATTTTCCATTTTTATTAATCAAGACTTGTTCATTTGTTGACAAGGACCCATCCATGAGCATGAAACACAAACGCATACACACATGCACGCGCGCACACACACACACACACACACACACACACACACACACACACACACAAATGCACACACAGATTTTTACACTAAGACATTCATGAACTTGAAAATAATTTTGTGTCTGAGAGTTTATGTCACTTTTTTTCATTAATCTATTTTATACATTTCAATCCCAGTTCCCCTCCTCTTCTCCTCCTGTGCCCCCCAACTCTACCTCCAATCTGCTCCTTGGAGAGGGTAAGGACTCCCCTAGGAAATCTACTAAGTCTGTCCCATCATCTCACTGATGCAGGAACAAGGTGCCTCTCTACCCCCACACCCCTGTGTCTAGGCTGGGCAAGGTATCTCTCCATGTAGAATGGGCTCCACTAAGTCAGTTTGTGCATTAGAGTTAAATCTTGGATCCATTGCCAGTTCCCTTATATATTATCCCAGTCACACCATTGTCACATGTATTGAGGAAGTCTAGTTTGGTCTTAAGCAGGTTCCCCATTTTTCAGATCAGAGTCAGTGGTCTCTCACTAGCTCAGGTCAGCTGATTCTGTGTGTTTCCCTATCATGGCTCTGACTCCTTTGTTCATATTATCGCTCCTCCCTCTCTTTGATTGTACTCCAGGAGCTTGGTCCATTGGTTAATTGTAGACTTCTGTATCTGCTTTCAACTGTTTCTGGAAGAGGGTTCTAGCTTCTCTAAGGTTATGAATTACAGCCTGGGTATCTTTTACTTTATGTCTGGTATCCACTTATGAGTGAGTACATACTATATTCGTCTTTCTGGGTCTGGGTTACCTTACTCAGGATGCTTTTTTCTAGTTCTGTCAATTTGCCTGCAAACTTTAGGATGTCATTGTATCTTACCTCTGAGTAGTATACTCCATTGTGTAAATGTACCACATTTTCTTTATTCATTCTTTATTTGAGGGGCATCTAGGTTGTTTCCAAGATCTAGCTATTACAAATAATGTTGCTAAGACCGTAGCTGAACAATTGTCCTTGTGGTGCAGATGCGCCTCCTTTGCGTATATGCTCAAAATTGGTATCACAGGGGCTTGAGGTAGGCTGATCCATATTTTTCTGAGAAATCTCCATATTGATTTCCACAGTGGCTGCACAAGTATGCACTCCCACCAGAAATGAAGGAGTGTTCCCCTTTCTCCACATCCTCTCTAGCATAAATTATCGTGTTTTTTGTTTTTTGTTTTTTTATCTTATCCATTCTGATAGGTGTGAGATGGATTCTCAGAGCTATTTTGGTTTGCATTTCCCTGTTGACTAGGGATATTGAGCAATTCTCTAAGTATCTTTCTGCCATTTGAGATTGTTCTGTTGAGAATTCTGTTTAGATCTGTACCCCATTTTTAATTAGATTATTTGGTAGTTTGATGTGTAGTTTCTTGATTTCTTTGTATATTTTGGAGATCAGCCCTCTGTCAGATGTGGGGTTGGTGAAGATCTTTTCCCATTCTATAGGGAGCTGTTTGGTCTTGTTGACTGTGTCATTTGCTTTACAGAAGCCCTGTTTCAGGAGGTCCCATTTATTAATTGTTACTCTCAGTGCCTGAGGTACTGGCACGTATATTTTTATTTTATTTATGGGGCAGCATATAGACATATATGTGCAGGTGCCCTCAGAGCCCAGAAGAGGGCACTGTCTCTCTTTGAGCTGGACTTCCAAGCAGTCACACCCCCATCCCACCTCCCCCTGTGAGGGTGCTGGAATTTGAATGTCAGTCCTCACTATTAAGCCTCAAGTGACCTTAACTGCGATCTATCTCTCCAGACCTAATAATTTTGAATTTAGAGTCTGTGGATGTGATATTTGCCATTCTATATCTGGCTTATCTCACTTAACATAATGATTTCCAGACCTGTCCATTTGCCTGCAAATGTCAGGCTTTGATCTTTCTTTATGGATGCATGGAATTCTTCCCAGATGTCACCTTCTCCCCCCACATGCTCAACAATGCCACACTGTGAGGTGGTAACTTAGCTAAAAACAAGCACAGGGACAGAATGAGCAGAACTACTAGAGAACCGTGGTGAGATCCTCATCTGACAGCTTCAGCACCTGTGGCCATCACCATGCAGGAAGCAGTCTTGTATTACACGGATTGATTTAACGATAAAGCTTAAAATGTGTGACACTTACAATCATCTGCTGGCAATTAGCCTAACACAGGACAGGGAAGGATGGAAGAGTGTGGAAATTGTTTATGGTATCTGGGAAACCATGATTTTAAGCCTTATTTTAAAACTAACAAGCATAAATAAAGCAAAAACTCAAAAACACCGTTAGGGTTTTTCAGAGATCACATCTCTTCTCAGCTCATTCCAATTTTCCCATCAATTTTTCTCTCACACATGGGGGTGGGAGGGTGTGTGTGTGTGTGTGTGTGTGTGTGTGTGTGTGTGTGTGTGTCACATATGTGTGAGTTCCCTCAGAGTCTAAATGAGAGCATCATATCCCTTTAAGCTGGAGTTACAGGCCGTTGGGAGTCATCTGATTTAGGTGCTGGGAACCAAACATGGCTTCTCTGTGAAAGTAGCAAGCATTCCTAACCACTAAGCCATCTCTCCAGTCCTATAGGTGCCATGCAATTATGAGAACCTGAGTTTGGATCCCCAGAACCCAAATAAAAAGCTGTGTGTGGGCCAGGCAGTGGTGCCACACTTATTTAATCCCAGCACTCGGGAAGCAGAGGCAGGCAGATCTCTGATAGTTTGAGGCCAGTCTGGTCTATAAAGCTAGATCCAGGACAGCCATAACTACACAGTGAAACCTTGTCTCGGAAAAAAAAAACAAAAAAACAAAACAAAAAAAAAAACAAAACAAAGAAAGCTGTGTGTGGCGGCGGCACATTTATAATCTGAGTGATGGGAAGAAGATACAGTTGGCGGCACATGCTTATAATGTGAGTGATGGGAAGAGGGTACTGTTGGTCCCAGGAGGTGCACTGACCAGCTGGTCTAGATTTTACTTGTTTAATTGAGAAACCATGTGTCAATCATAAAGTGGAAGGCACCTGAGGTGTGGCCTTGACATGCACAGGTAGATGCATGCCTACACCCCTGACCACAAACACACACACTGAAACAAAACATGTACAGAAATATTTATGATTTTTAAAGTGAAAGTAATGATGCTGGAGAGATGACTCAGCAGCTAAGAGCACTTTCCAGGCCAGGGACTCACAACTATTTTAAGACCCGAGAGAGTGTGGTCCCTCGCGCTCCCACTTAGGAAAGCCCCCCCCCAATCACTCATGAGAAGCGGTCTTGATGTAAAAGCATGAGGTTCTTTATATTCCAGTATACTGGGGCCATCAGCCATACGCCGCGCAGGGCTAGAGACAGCTTTTATAGGGTTACAACAAAGCCCGCGCATCATGAACCAATCACCTCGTAGCATCCAGTGCGGACCAATTAACTTAAACTATCCAAGCCAGCCCTTAGCCCAGGAAGTCTGCTTTCGCACAGGCTTCTGGGTGGGTGACAAGGCTCATTTCCTGTGTTCACTCACTCACAGGTGCTGTCGTAAACAGTCAAGAAGGTGACCTTCAGCCTGGGATTTAAGACTCTCAGCTTCCTGCGGTCAGTGGAAAGTTAGGCTAAATTTTTCCATCCTAACACTATCTGTAACTCCAATGCCCTCTCCCAGCCTCTGAGCAACACACACAAACAGACATGGGTAAAAGTGAAATGATCATATCAGCTCAGGGCCCACCCTGTCAAGACCAAGTTCTCAGCACAAAGGAGACCTATTTGCCCCAGAGGGACTGGGCAGGGATAAGGGGCAGACAAAGGCGACAGAGAATGAGGGAGAAGGGGAAGGAAACAAGGGAGGGGGCAGGGGTGTTTGCCCCAGAGGGATAAAGGCCTGCCTCTGGATAGAGGGGAGACGGACAGGCCCCTGGGCTTATGAGTTTATAAAGGGAAAGGGAGACCCTGTGTTAAGATGAGGTGTTTCATTTAATTGGGCATGTTGATTAGGTGAATCAGAGGGTGCCTCTGATTTCTGGACTTCAATAGCTGGTCATTGGTAGTCAGCCTCAGGGGGAAGAAGTGGCCAAATAAAGGGAATAAACATTGGGGTCTATCTTTAGGAATGTAATCTAATTTTAGCAGGGCAGAGGGAACTGGAGAGAAAGGCAGAGCCTGCCAGAGCCATGTTTCAAAAAGTATTTTAAGTTTAAGTAAAATACTATATACACATCAAATAATCGCGTGTGTGTGTGTGTGTGTGTGTGTGTGTGTGTGTGTGTGTGTGTGTGTGTACAAATACAGCCTGCTGGGTCTATTTTTGTTGTTTGTGTGTATAGGTTTCAAAGCTGACCACTTAATGTTAATCCCAGAGATTCAAGCAAAAAGGTCACTGTCTCGAATCATCATGGCCAAACTAATTAAACCTAGCAATTAATTAAAGCAGGATTTTTCACTCATGTACATGGACTGACTCCCTCTAAGGTGGGGTTCAATAGGTCAGCATTGGATGTGGGGAAGATAAGGTTTTGATAGCTCAGGGGTAAGGGATTTCCAAATGGGGGAATCTGGCAGGCAAATGGGCAGAGTTACAGAAGCGGTCATAACAGCATGTGGTTATAATAACCTTTGGTTATAATAACAAAAGTAGGATTGCAAGACAGTCATAGCAACTTATTTAATTAATCCATTCATTTACTTTACATACCAACCACAGTTTCCCCTCTCTCCTCTCCTCTCATTTCCTCCCCCACCTCTCTTCTACCCTCCCCATCCACTTCATCTCTGTCTCCATTCAGAAGGGGTAAGGCCTCCCATGGGAGTCAACAATGCATAGGATATCAAGTTGAGGCAGGACCAAGCTCCTCCCCCTTGCATCAAGGCTGGGCAAGGCATCCCACCATAGAGAACATGTTCCAAAGAGCCGCCAGCTCATGCATCAGGGACAGGTTCTGATCCCACTGCTAGAGGAGGCCTCACAAAGGGCCAAGCTTCACAACCGTTTGTCACTCAGATACAGAGGACCAAGGTTGGTCCCTAGCTGTCCTTCCAGAATCCATGAATTCCTACAAGCTCAGGTCAGCAGTCTCTGTGGTTTCCCCATCATGATCTTGACCCATCTCCTCCTTGCTCATATAATCCCTCCTCCCTCTCTTCAGGTGGACTCCAGGAGCTCAGCCCTGTGCTTGGCTGTGGATTTCTACATCTGCTTGCATTACTGGATGAAGGCTCTATAATGATTGGTGACTATCCTAACTGTCCTAGCAAATTTTTGAAACAAAGACATGGCTGGCATTTCCTGGGACAGGCAGTGCATAAACATTTGTAATTAAAGTTACAGGTAGTCCAGAGATTTGATCATAAACAGAAATGAGGCTAGTTTGTCTTTACTATAAGATGGATTTCAGTCCTAAAATAGAGGCAATCTGGTCCATCACTTTCTATTAGCTAACCCTTCAGGGGGCTCATCCCTGGGAGAGGCTAATTCTTCCTCTCTCTACATCCAAAGAACTTCTAGTTCTTTATTTGGAAGTGGGAGAGACCTTTGAGATTTTTCTCCCTCTTCATTTGTATATCTGCTTATATTGTCATTGCTTGGGTCATGTTTATTCAACCATTTCTAAGAAAGGCTGTCTCTCAGAAGACTTCCTGGTATTTCCAATGGTAACAGAACAAAGAAAGTCATAAATCAAGACTCCTTTCAAATACACTGTTGGGAACATCAGGTCCAACAAGATGGGGAGAACTCCCCTAAACACCTTGGGTATTATTTGACAATACTTTTATACCTTTGGTCAGTGAAACACTAGGGTTTTGTTAAGTTAATGTATTCCAAAGGGTTTTTTTTAAACCACCAGAATGTAAGGTCCAGGTTCATCTGTTAGTCACGGGGAAAGTAGACTAAAGATAGATCAAGGCAAACTGTAATGAGGCTCTGGACCTGCAGCGTTCCAACATCTCCACATCTTTGAAATTCCAATCTGTCAATCAACCTTTACAGACTCAGCTTCTTTCCAGGAATTCTCATCCACAGCTGCAGGATCTAGGAGACAGGAAACAAATAATATACAGATAGAAACTTTGTGAACTTTCTTGACCTGTACATCTTTGAAATGAAGAAATGACAAACATGGCCAGAAAAGCTGAGTTCAGGTGAGCCTATGCTTCAATGAAGATATGCCAGTGACCTGGGAAACTCGGCCTGAGGAGATAGGTGTATTACACATTGCAGAACAAGGATAGCTAATCAGTAGGGAGTCCCCGTAGGAGAGTAATTTCTGGCTGTAGTCACCCAAGGAGGAAGCTATGCTTGATACTTTCTGTAAACACTGCCCGCATCCATACTAGGACCAGAAGGAAGCCTTCCCATTTCCCTGAGGCCTTGCCATTCTCATGTGCCTGGGATTCTGGAGTCTTCAACATCGAGATGTTCATGTCCACAATACACATTCACCCAAGACTTTATTCTCTTCACAGTGAGAGAAGGCTGCCCTAGAAGTTTCTGAACCACTTTCTGTTGCTGTGATAAAATACTTCAACAAAAACAATTTCAGGGAGAAAAGGTTTATTTGCGCTCATAGTTTCAGAGAAGATACAGTCTATCATGTAAGGGAAGGCATAGAAAGAGTTGGGGAAGGCATATTAGCAGGAGCATGAGGCTGGCCCATCACAAAGGAAGACAGACTGCCATGAGCATGAGATTATCCCATCACAATGCACCAGTAGTCAAAAAGCAGAAAAAAACAGGAAGTGGGGCCAGGCTATACCTCAAAGGCTATCCCCAAGGCAGCACTTCGTCCAACAGGACTCTACCTCCAAAAGATTTCACAACCTCCCCAAATAATTAGACACCAAAAGTTTAAATGTCTGAGCCAATGAGGGTCATTTCATATTCAAACTTGGGTGTATATTTCTCCTTTTGCTAAGAAGCTGCCAGGTGAACCTTCTGACCTCCTTCAAAACACAGTCCCCAATCTTTAACATAATATGTGCATATGTATGTGTTACTGGTGGTTGGGATCTGAGCCCAGTGTTTCCAAGCTCTTAGGCTCTAATTTAAATAATGGAAATAAAGACTCGCGTGACTTACATAAGTAGCAAGGTCATTTTATTCAAAGCAAAGTGATAGAACAGGTCAGATACACTGTCACAAGTAGCATCTCAAGGGTCCTGAGTATTTTTCTGGGCTTCTTTATAAGGGACTCAAGAGAGGGAACAGTTTGGTTGCTAAGGGGCATAGAAGTATGGGTTTCTGTTTTGATTGACAGCTTTCAAGTTACATAACAATTTCTCTGCTGTATGTGTCCCCCTTCTCTGATTTTAATATATGCATGTTCAATTATGAATAAGCACAAGATACCTCCTATAAGTTCACTTAGAGGACACATTTTGTCTTATTATGAATTCCCCCAAAGCTAGTCTAGACATGCTCAGCCCTGAACCACTGCCTTCTTACCTAAACATAGCTACAAGATAACTTAATCTGTGTTATTGTCACTAAGTATAGAAATGTATTCCATTGTTTGAGAGGAATGTGTGTGTAGCTCAATGCAGGCAGGGGGCCTAGGTTGTTAACAGGTTGCCAGGTACATTATTTGAATGAGGGGTTGTGTAGTAGATACAGAAAAGATCTCAGGCTGCCAAATGCGCTCTCAGACAAGGATGTGCAGAGTCCAAATCAAGTAGAGTCTCCGGTTAATAAACTATTCCCTATGCTTGCCTGCCTCAGCTGTGAGTGTGGCATAATTTATAGTCTCTGTCTTACTGTTTCCATAGTGGAGGGAGGAATCCTCACCTCACTTCTATTTCAGTGTAGGTGGTAAGGACATGGATTTGAATGTTAGGAGCACAAGCGTCTTGTGTCTCTGAAAAAAGAATTGCACCAGAGACATATAGTAAAGTACTGGGAATACAGAGAGTTTAAGGAGAAAACTCTCCAGAAAATGGGAGATGGCTAAGGAGCTTGAAAAAATATGAGTTCATTGGGAGCCACGGGACCCCTGACCCTTGAAACATCACCTACACGACTTCTGACTCTTCCTGAGTTTGTTGTCTATAGCTTAGGTGTCCAGTTCAGCAGACTTGTCTGTCCATGCTTGAAAGGAAGAGTGAGGGTTGAGGAAAGAAATAGACAAGAAACAGAAGATAGAGTCAAGAGGGTATCTAGTTCATTGTGACCAGCCCCAAGTTTATTACTCTAAGTTCTCATATACCCCAATCAAAAAGGGGGAGGCAAGAGACTTCCTTACCATGATACAAAGAACAAATGTAATTACCTCCTCAGTACCCAAAACATCAAGTAACCACACCCTAAACCAAATATTCTGTTGTTTAGGTAAGGCATACAGAAACCATACCTTAAGCCAAACTTTCTGTGATTTAACCTTAAAAGAGCAATAATAGGCTCGAACTCTCTGATTTTACATCAAGATGGAATGGAGCCACTTCTGTGGGCCTCCACACTTAGGTGGGGAAGGGTTTCCGATCTTTTTAGTCAATTCCCTTCTTTCTTGAGTTACTCTTGGTGTATCTGTCTCCGTGCCCTACTATGCTTCCACACAGAAGGTTAGCTTTGGCCACCAACATCCCTACTGGTGGAGGACAGATCATCCATGTCTCCTGCAGGAACAGCCTGCAAACCAAAAGCAGAACCAGAATGAACACAAAAATCCTTCCTTGTTTGCTTGCTTGCTTGTTCTCAACTTGCTCTCAGCTCTCTTTTCAGAACCCCCAGATTAGGAAATGATGCTGATTCCTCCTGCATCAATTAAGAGCCCTTGACTAGGGAATGATGTTGAGTCCTCCTACATTAATTTACAATCAATACAGTCCTCCACAGACATGACCACAGGCCAACCTGATGAAGACAATTCCTCAATTGAGACTCTCTTTCCAGGGTATGTGAAGTTGATAGTTTAAACTAACTAGCGGGAGAATGAACGATGGGCAGATTCCATCTTGAAGGGGAGGATGGGTGAGATGTGGTCATCCCTGAAGGAAATTCAGCCTGGGAACTGGAGGAAACAGGTAAAAACCTCTCTCAACTAGGATAATGAGCTAAGAACCAAAGAAACACTTTGATGTATTGCGTGCATGTGTCTACAGAATATCTGTGAGCACACAATTGTGTGTAGGAAGATGTGTGTGCTTTTGTGCAAAGGCCAAAGGAAAAGAATACCCTTCCATTATTCTCTACCTCGTTCCTTTGAATCAGGGACTCACAATGAACCTGAAGTTTTTCTCTTCCCCTAGGCTGGCTGGCCAATGAGCTCCAGGAACCTGTTTGTCTCTGAGCTCCCTGGGATTACAGATGCACTCTGCCACACCCTGTAGAGAGCTGCGCCTTAAAGATGGCACTGGCTTCCACCTTCCACCTTCCCGATGGTGAGTGCTCTCTGGCGTAAACAAGTCCTTATTTGGTTAAGCCTGTTCAGCCTGTCTGCTTCCGAGTTAGAGTAGCCTATCTGCAGGGTCCACGTAGCTCACTGGGGTTGGTCAGCAAATGGGTATTTAAGCCTGTGCCGGCATTTCCCCGGGGTCAGAAGAAGATTGTTCAAGGATCCTGAATAAACTGCATGAAGAAGATCTTCCCGGACTTACGTCTTCCTTGCTGGTCGAGGCAGTCACGACAACACCCAGCTTTAAAAACAAAAGATTTGTTTTATATTTTTAGTGTGTGTGTGTGTGGAGGGGGGGTATATGTGTGAGTGCAGATGTTCAAAGAGGACAAAACAGAGTGCCAGATACCCCAGAGCTAGATAAACAGGAGATTGTAAGCTGACTAATGTGGGTGCTAGGGACAGAATTTAGGCGCTCTGGAAGAGCGGTGTAAGCTCTTAACCACGCAGTCATTTCTCAGCCCAGCCACCCGCAGCCAGCTTTTTACATAGGTGTGGGGAACCAAATGCAGATCCTCATTCTTGCACAACAGACACTTTACCAACTAAGCCATCTCCCCATTCCCTCTAACCTTTGTCTAATAGCTCTTGTCTAACAGCTGAGAGATGCATCTGTTCCGTGGGAACAGATGAGACCTGCAAGCAACGCATGTGGTTAGGGCGATGTGGGACATTGGAAGGCTTGTTAAGCAATTTCACATCCTTCTGGAGTTAAGCCAGCTGATGGGCTGTGACATGAGATAATCGGTGCCACTGAGGTGTGAAGGTCCCCAAAAGAGATGACAGACAGATTTTGCAAATAGGAATCTCAGGACCTCTGCATGGGGACTGGCAGCTTGAATGCACAGAGCCACAAGGTGTCCATTTTCAGAGCCAAAGCCTATATCTGCAAGCTCACAGCAACACAAATTTCCCTGTGGTGCTCTTCATAGGAGGGGCAAAAAAAAAAAAAAAAAAAGCATCTCTTTTTTTCTGACTGTTAAAGATGGGTGAATGTTCATATCTATTGCCATAATAAAAACCCTGATAAAAGAAGGTTGGGAAAGGAAAGTGGTTATTTGGCTTATACTTCTAGATCACAGTCATCAGTGAGGGAGGTCAGAACAGGAAGAAATTCGTGGAATTTAAAGCAGAAACATGGAGAAAGCCTTCACAGGCTCATGCTTAGCTTGCTTTCCTCTATAACCCAGGCCCCCTGCTTACACTGTTGGCAGCATTAACTATCAAGACAACCCCCACAGACATTCCCATGGGCCGATCTGATCCAGGTAATTCATCAATCAAGTCTTCACTCTCAGATGAATTCAGGTTGTGTCCCGGTTAACAATTAAATCTTTACCACGACAGGGAGTGTGGGGAGGTTTTTCAGTTTGATGAGTGATAGATACTTGCTGGGAAGAAATGCCTCTGACCCGTGGCTTTTATTTTGTATTGACTTTCAGAGATGAGAGCACAGGAGGTCAGGGGCTTGCCTTACAAGCACAAAGGTGTATTTGATCTCGTGTGCCAGGAGAAGTATGACATCCTCTTAGTCCCTGCGCTGGGAGGCAGGCACAAGCTGTTCCTGAGACTTCCTGACCTGCGGGTCTAGCTGAATAAATGAACCCCAGACCAATGAGAGACCCAGTGTTAGGTGGTGGGCCGAGATGGCTCAGTCAGTACAGTGCTTGCTGTGCAAGCATGAGGACCTGAGTTTGAATCTCCAGAACCCGCATAAAGAGATCAGCAAGACTGTGTACATCTGTATCCCCAGCACACTCAGAGCCTGAAGACAGGTACGTCTGACTGGCAGCCTAGCTGAACATGGTGAGTCTGTGTTCAGTAGAGAGTGAGGTGGAAAGTGACAGGAACACAGCAGACATCCTCCTCTGGCTTCCAAATGTATGTACACACACAGATGAATGCACACATGCAGCACACACACACGCACACACATACGCACATACGCACACACACAAGACAAAGGGGACAAAGAAAGTGGTCCATTTTCACCATTTTTCAGTGAGTATGGCAGGCAACTACCCTAGGACATAGGATAGCACCTAAGGAATGATAGTGGACGTCATCCTCTACATATACACACCGCACACATACATCCATGCATACACACAGAAAACCACTAAAGGGTACCATGAACAGCAATATTTACAGTGCCTTCGCCTTGTTTGACTCTGCTGCCATGCCCTCACCATCAATACGGTCCTTATTGAGAAAATTAAACTTAGGATTTCAATATTTCAGCTCTAATTCATTCATCAGCCCACCTAACTTGACTTTCCTGAATCTGAGTGAGCCAAGCTCGCTGATGGACTCCTAACTGCCAAACCCAAGGGACATGCGGGTCCTCCTTGGCATTCATGAATCTTGTTAGTATTCAGGCATCTGTGTAGGTCTTCCATTGTGGTCCTGACTGGGTACACCCTCAGCTGCAGCCACTAAGAGCATCACCTGTGCTCATTCACTACATTCCCTTTTAAAAGGGCTCTCTCTCTCTCCTCTTCTCTCCTCCTCTCCTCCTCTCCTCTCTTTCTCTCTCTCTTTCTCTTTCTCTCTCTTCTCTCTCTCCCTCTCTTTCTCTTTCTTCTCTCTCTATCTCCCTCTCTCTCCCTCTCTCTCCCTCTCTCTCCCTTTCTCTTCTCTCTCTCTTCTCTCTCCTCTCTCTCTCTCTCTCTCTCTCTCTCTCTCTCTCTCCCTCTCCCTCTCCCTCTCCCTCTCCCTCTCTCCCTCTCTCTTCTCTTTCTCTTCTCTCTCTTCTCTCTCTTCTCTCTTCTCTCTCTTTCTCTTTCTCTCTCTCCCTCTCTCTCCCTCTCTCTCCCTCTCTCTCTCTCTCTCTTTCCCTCTCCCTTCCTCTCTCTCCCTCTCTGCCTCTCTGCCTCCCTGCCTCCCTGTCTCCCTGTCCCCCTCCCTCCCTCTCTCTCCCACCACTCTTTGTTCCCAAGGACAGCTCTCTGTGCCCCCCGACCCCTTTACTACCCTTTCTCCCTCTGCTTCCAATAAACCACCTATGTGAGTCCTTTTGTATGGTGTGACTTCCCTTCGTGGCATTTTTTAAATTACAGCACTTGCTCTTGGGAATGTGTGATTTGAGGAAAGGGAAAGTATTACAGAGCTGCCCTTCAGCCTTGCTGGGGGGGCAAGAAGAATGTCCAGCTTCCACAGTCCAGCAGGACATTTTTGAAGGGGGCAAGCAGAGGGGTGAATCTAGACTCCTAGAGTCTTTGTCTCCCTGCGTACATTGCTGATTCTGGCAAGTGGAACAATTGCCCAGAATCTCAAAAGGTCAAAAGCACCACTGATCCAAAGCATGAAGTGCCACATTTATGCACACCACTTTGCAGGGTTTTTTTTTTTTTCAGACTACCTTCACTTCCTCTGTGAGAAAGGAATGTAGTTTAGTAGAAAAATCTTGACTACAAACTCGAGAGAGGACCATGTGTCTGTTGCATAAACTATTAAGGCAAACATTATGGGTTCCTATTTGTGTGTGTCCCTGGGGATCCCTAGTGAGCAGCCTTGCTGAATCTGTGAGCCCCAGGCCCATGAGAGACCCTGTCTCAAAAAAACAAGGTGGGCTCTGCAGAGATGGCTATGACGGTAAGGCGCTTGTTTGCCGTCAAAGGTGCTTGAGTCTAGATCCCTAGCACCTCCATTAAAAGTTCAGCATGGATGGGGCTGGAAAGGTGTCTCAGTAATTAGAAGTACTTGCTGCTCCCGCAGAAGACTTGTATTGGTCTCCCATCACCCACATGTAAACTCATAACATCTGTAACTCTAGCTCCAGGGGATCCAATACCTTCTTCTAGCACTGGACACAGGTGGTCCCCATACATGCCAGCAAAACACTCATATATATTTATTTGTATATACTTTATACATATAAATATTTATGTTGTATATTTAGTCTATACAAAAATGTGATGAGCAAAGGAGTCAAGACCAGGCTGGAGAAACCCACAGAAACTGCTGACCTGAACAAGGGGAAGCTCATGGACCCCATGTCTGATAGCTCGGAAACCCGCATAGAACCGACCCAGACACCCTGAATGTGGGTGTCAGTTAGAAGGACTGAGCAGTCTATGGGGCCCCTGGGTAGTGAGTGGACCAGTATATATCCCTAGTATATGAATGGACTTTGGGAGCCCGTTTCACACAGAGGGATAGATACTCTCTCAGCCTAGATACATGGGAGAGGGCCTGGACCCTGCTCCAAATGATATGACAGACTTTGAAGATCCCCCATGGAATGCCTCACCCTCCCTGGGGAGCAGAAAGGGGATGGGATGGGGGTTGGTGAGGGAACAGAGGAGGAGGGGAGGGAGAGGGAACTGGGATTGACATGTAAAACAAGCTTGTTTCTAATTTAAATCTGAAAAGGAAAAAAATAAAACAAATATGTTATAAAATATTTATGTTATATATTTATCTATATAAAAATAATTTAAATGCACATTAAATATTATAAATTATTCTCATATATTAACATGTATGTAAATATAAATCTTTATTTATGTGTATTTTATATTATAAATATAGATCAAAAAATTAAGTTCATATGTGATCATAACTTTGTGTGTATTTGTGTGTTCATGTGTTTGTGATGTGTGTGTGTCTATGTGTATATAAGTGTGAGTGCCAGAAGACAACTTCAGCATTGTTCCATTGTCCCTTAGGTGCTGTTTTCTCATTGGCCTGGAACTCATCACATATCATAGGCTAGACTGGCTGGCCACTGAGCCCCCACCTTCCCAGTACTGGGATTACAAGCGCATATGTGCTTGGCTTCTTATATTCCCCCCCTGAGAAAGGGTCCTCGTGTTTTAAGGGTGGGCACTTTACCAACTGAGTTACTTCCCCAGCCTGGACTTACACTTTGATATATGAAAGTGTGCCTGAGTCAAATGATGGAGTCCAGATGACACATGCCTCCCTCTGAACATGCTATCCCCGCTCTTTTCCTCTTCCATCAATCCTTTGGGAACTCCTCACTGATAGCACATCTCCTCTACCAACCCTCATCATAACCACAGAGCTTAGGATCAGTAGAGTAAGGTGAATCTGACTTGCCTGGCAAAGCGCAAAATCACTGACAATGAAGGCTTGGAGAATGCCCAGTGATTGAAGTGTTTGCACTGCAAGCATAAGGACATGATAAAGTACACTAGCATAGCCTGCAACTGTAATGCCAGCAGCCCTGTGGCTAGATGGGATGGGAGACAGAAACAGCAGAGTCCCCACAAGCTCACGGGCCAACTAGCTCGGCATCTACAGTAGATACATCACAAGAAACCTTTTCTCAAACAAGGAGACCAGCAACTGAGGCCGTTCTCTGACTTCCATGTGTGAGATTCACACATGAACATACACACACACACACACACACACACACACACAATCAGAAAGTGAAAGCGGTGTCAATGAAAGAAACAGCTCTCATCTCAAAAATCAGGAAAGAGATAGTTTACTCTGGAGCCAGAGCCTAGGAATGCAAACTAGGTTTTCCCAAATACCGTGTGCCAAGGCAGTACAATTCCATGCGACTTTTATACTAACAAAACAATGGTTTTTGAATCCATTGGTGGAAACGTTAGGTTTCCCACAGACACAATGTGGGAAAATCTCAGCTATCTTTAGTAACTTGTGAAGGCACCAGTTCATGTTCTCAAGCTTGAATCGAAAGAGCTGAACTGCAGACTGTAGCACTATACGCACTTGAAACTACTGAGCTCTGATTAGAAGGCAGGCCACCCCTGCCATACACGGAGAACACGCATGGCCAGGGAGATGCAAAGCTCGGGGTCAGTCCACGGTACTTGTGATGACCGCACGTAACAGTTCACGAAAGAGTGCGGTCTGTGTTTCATTGCACATGCATAGTGGGTAGTAACTGTGAAAAGCCTGCCCCTGCATCACACACCCTTGCTGCTCTTTGTTTCACCTCCAGTAAATCCTATTTGGAACAGATCTGAAAACACGTCTTCTTCATTTTAATCTCCAAGCGGTATGCTGTGGTGTGGGACACCCGTGGCTCCTTTGGAAAGGGAGGATTCGCCTTTGGTGTGTTGGTTACTTTTCTCGTTGCTTTGACAAAACGGCTGGCAGAAGGAACTTAAGGATGGGAGGATTTATTCTGACTCATCATTTGAGGATACAGTCCATCATGGTGGAGAAAGCATAGCGGCAGGAGCAGAGGGCAGCTGGTGATATCCGTGCATCCACAGTCGGGAAGCAAAGAGGTGGATGCTGGTGCTCGGCTCAGTTTCTCCTTTCGATTCATTTTAAATTCATGAGACACTGCTGCCAACATTCAGGGTGGCTCTTCTCACCTCTGTCATCCTAACCTAGTGACTTGCTCACAGATGTGTCCAGAGGCCTGTCTCTTTAGCAAGTCTAAGTCCTGTCACATTAACAATTGACAGCAACCACACACTTGGTAGCAGGAAAAGTTGATGAAAAGAAGCCTCTACCAGAAACAGAAGAACAAAGTCATACATCGGTTTAAAGAAAAAAGGTCTCCCTGACCTGGAGACAGGGTAGCGCTGACACAAGCCCGGGCACTCAGGGAATAAGAAATAAGAGTGCAGAACAAACAACAGCCAGAAACCTACCTGTCCTCTCCAACAGAGCCCGCCTCCTGCTGTTCTAGACTAATAGAGTCAAAGCCCATGAAAGCGTCCTCTGATTCTCAGCCCTACATCCAAACCTGTTCTCTTCTCCCCCTACCTCCTTTACAACCCCTGAGTAATTAATTCCCCTGAACGCCAAAGGCAGGATGCCCGGGCTACTTCTGCCTTTTAGCCTGTCTGGAAGTGTCTTGAATAAGAAAGGTGCTAAGAGGCTACAGACACCCACAGACACAGCTGTCCTGAACAAGAGGGAACTAACAGACCCCCAGACTGATAGCTGGGACCGACTCAGTCCCCTGAACGTGGGTCTCAGTTAGAAAGCCTGGGCAGTCTAAGGGACCTCTGACAGTGGAACCAGGATGTATTCCCGGGGCACAAAAGGATTTTGGGAGCACATTCTCCAAGGAGGGATAATCCCTTAGCCTAGAGGCAGGAGGGAGGGCCTAGACCCTACTCCAAATGGCTTCACAGATTTTGATGATCCCTCCTGGAAGGCATCATCCTCCCTGTGGAGTGGGGGGGGGGGGGGGGATTGGGAGGCATGGGAGGAAGGGAGGGAGAGGGAACTGGGATAGGTATGTAAAATAAGAAAAAACAATAAATAAAATAAAGTAAAATTTAAAAAAAAAAGGTGCTACCTGAATAAAAGGGAGTTTGAAAAACAAACAGGAACGAGGGAAGAGAAAGGGGGAAGGAAAGAACAAAAGAAGGGGAAAGAGGAAGGAAGGACAGAAAGGGAAAGAACAGCTGGCATCGCCATCGCCATCAGGACCCCACAGAGGGCACAGAGGACCACAGCCTGCCTGCTGTTTCACAGAGAACAGCAATAATCCGCCTGTAAAGAGATCCTGCCCCAAGGTGAGCCTGAGAATTCCCAGCCCTGTCACTCCCTGTTCTCCAATCTTCTGCTAAGTGGATCTGACAGCCAGGCAGGTTTTGGCAGCAGAATCAGAGCTGAAGCCCACTCTCTTTCACACACACACACACAGAGAGAGGGAGAGAGAGAGAAAGAAAAAGAGAGAGAGAGAGAGAGAGAGAGAGAGAGAGAGAGAGAACATAGAGAACAAATGTGACTTAAATTTTTAAAGAAAATGTCAGTTGTGCAGGGTGGTGTTGCTTAATCCATCTGTTTTTTTTCTCCTTAAACCCACAAATGATGCCCCCAATTTCTTACAAGCTGTGGAGAGCCAGCCTTGAAAAGGCCTGTTGCAAGGGCCTGGAGAGATAGCTCAGCTGGTGAGAACACCCACTGCACAAGCGTGAAAACATAAGTTTGACTCCCCAGCACCAGTGTTAGGTTAATAAACTGTGGGGTGGGGGGAGATTCTGGGCACTGCTGGGTGCCAACCGAGCTTCAGATTCAGTGAAACTCTGAGATAAGTCAATAAGATGGAGAGTGACAGGTGAGGACACTGCACACCCTCCTAGGGTCACCTGCACACATACACATAAACATACACCACACATACACACACACACACACACACACACACACACACACACACACACAAGATGAATATCTGGGAAACCACAGAATGGCTCCTGTGCATAGTACAATAAGGTGACAGTCTTATGACACACGTGCCCCTTAGGGTCGTATGGTAGGGTTAGCACATAGATCTCAATGAATGCCAACTCTGGATGTACTGGGGACTGGAAGCCAGAGAGGAAGAGGGCATGCCTTGTCTTCTCATACTCTGGGGAAAAAGATACCACTAACTTCTAATCAAAAGTATTACACTCAGAATGCTTAGCACCTCAGAAACTGGCAGAGGAAGCTCTCGGGAGCATGCTCAATCTGGTCGTTCTAAGAAGGTTGCAGGAAGCAGTTGGTGGTTGTCTTAGCTATCTGGAAGGGCCCACCCAGTCCAGACTCCGACTCTAAGGATGCTAGTGGAAGAAACCTTCAGAGGGAAATACAGTTCTTAGCCACCATAGCAAACCGTGTAAAGAAAGGCAGAGCACTCTTTCAATTACCAAGTGTCAGCTCTAATCCCCACTTATGAGTCTTGGAAATAAAACGATGTGATAATTACACAATCTGCAAGAAAATTGACAAATATATTCCCAATGTGAATGATTTATCGATCCTGGCTAGCCACAGCCCCACTTTGCTTCTTAATGGAAGCTGTAAAAACAGAGGCCGGTGCTTCCGTAATCACAGGGATTTCTTGCAAACTACTGATTAAGCAATAGATGAGGCAAGCGTTTTGGAAACTGAAATAGCTCCGATTTTCGGGGCATCTCTGCGACACGATGGTCTCTCTGCCTAGGAGGCCTATTAAAGACTCATACCATGGTATTTGGGAAAAGACCTTTTACGACTGAGGTGACGAGAGGTTAAATGGCACTCTCGGAGCTTGCGGTAGAGCTGGGATGAAACCCAAATGCCCTTCATTTCCAGTATTGTCTATGATCTGCAGTTTCGGCGACTAAGAAGTCCTAATCAAATGTGGGCTATTAACCTTTACTACTTTCTACTTGAAAGCTAATCCAATCGATAACGCCACTGTCACCAATAAGGTGATTCTTTGGCAAATAGATGGCTTAGATAATATAGAAATTGTTTTTAAAATTCTCCTTTTGTCCATAATGCTAACAAGAAACACTACTTGAGAGTCAGAGGACCTGGAAGATGGTGTTTGCCTGGGGGGACCCTGCCCTTCTTTCTCCAGTTGGTCTCTGGAGCTCTGTGAGTACCCCAGGAATAAGAGGAAGTCACTGGGGTATGGAAGCCTGTAAGGCTAAGGCCGTGAGCAAAGGAGAATGAGGAAGTGGGGAAAGCAGCATGGAAGGCAGGCAGAGGTACGCTCCAGGAAACACCCTCCCACCCATGCCCGTGCAAGCAGCCATAATTAAACTCAGTGATCCCTAAAACAGATGTGAACAGAGGAGGACTATGGGAAGTGGAAGGGTTCAGTGGGAGAGGGAGGGGGTGAGAAAGGAATGGGGTGAGGAGGACCATCATTCATTCCATGTGTGCATGAAAGAGTTAAAGAACTGAAAAAGGCTAAATACGGGAAAAGAAAGGGAAAGCCACAGGGAGACGCTACGAAGTAATGATAATGTTTTATTAAGTCATGAAACATGTATAGGTTAATACAATATTTAAGCACGTAACATTCTGAGTTTTAAACTCCAGCAATAATCCTAAACCACTGTTGATTGGCATGCCATGAAGGAGTGATTAAGTCTTCTAGATGACAAATTTTCTGAAAATCTGATGAACGCTGAGAGCCCTCTGTCCATAGCAGCTTACGTGCTTGGGTGTGGTTGGATCCTAGGATGTGGTCCTCTCTACTAAGTTGAGAAGTTTTGAGTGATGATCCAAATATGAATATTTACAATAGTTTCTTTTTCCTTAACCAGTTTTGGGGTCTGTGAGTTCAGTTACCCGAATTAACTATATTTACCCAAAAATATTAAATGGAATATTCCAGAAATAACCAGTAAAATTTTGATTGTCCATTGTTCTAAGAAAAATGAGGATATTTCACTGTCTTGCCCCATCCCACTTAGAACATGAAGCATGACTTAGTTCACACATGTTGAAACAAAGACATATGAGACGTGGCCCTGTTCCCAAAGAAATAAGAACCTGACTGAGGAGCTAAGACCATAATAACCCACAGTGCATCACATTAGTTTTCCGTGATGTGAGAAAAAATGGTTGCTTCAGCTACAGAGGTGGCACACTGGATCCCTATCGTCCTGTAAACGCCGGATGGGTGTGGCAGCTGCCTAAACACTAGCACTTGAGAGACAGTCAGAGATGCTAGAGTAGCCAAACCAGCAAACCCTGGAGACAAGTGAGGGGCCCTGCCTCAAAATATACAGTAGGGAGTTGGCAAGGGAGATCCCCAGCATGAACTTTTGGTTTCCACAAGCTCGCATGTGTGAACATGCATTTACGATACACACACATGAAAGAAAAAAGGAGAAGGGACAGGGTGGGAAGGGAGGGAGGGGATGGAGAAGAAGAGGGAGGAGAGGAAGAGAGAAGGGAACAGGGAAGTTAGCTGCTTCCAGAAGAAATGTGGGGACAGATCATGGATAGACGGAGTTTATTTATGCTCGTCCAGGGAAGATCAGCCAGATTCTCCAAGTGAAGCATGGGTTCTACAGAGATGCACATGGAGGGGGGGGAGAAGGGGAGAGAGAGACCCTTTCTACCGCCACCATAAAATAGAAGAGAAAAATCCTTGCCTTTTATTTTATACATGGATTCTCCCCTGCACTCCCCGGCAGAGATCTAATGACTTCCCAGGAATAAATTTGCAAAGTACTTTAAGACCTTCAGCCACTGAGTGACATGGGGAAGACACATATTGTAGCCACCTGTCTGTTGCAGGCTGGGCTGAGCACTGTTAGCTCAGCTGGGCACTGCACTGCATTCCCAGTGCCAACCCCTGCACTGTTAATTCTCAACTCAAATCCGCTAAACATTTCCTCCTTTGCCTCTCCACTGCCATGGTTAATATGTACAACCAAATCAAGGCTTAATTCTTTCTCCAGTGAGCTGGAGTCCAGTGTTTGTAAAAACACATCCTTTTCAATGAAAGCCCAGTACATAACTCTGCAGTCCCTCCCAGCCCTACCAGTGACAGCTTCAGCCTCGCTCCCACAGAGCCTAGCTGCTTCACAACACTGATCCCATTAGCTAGAAGGCCGCTGTGAGCTGGGGACTGCCCTCCAGTGGACTTGCAATGGCCTCTGGTCCTGGCCTCCCTGCTCTGTCTCTGTTGAAAGAATGAAATGTGGAAGGGAGCATGTATTAAGGCATGAACAGTCTTTTCCCATGTGGCTCACTAAGGAGAACCTGGCTTTGCTTTCATGGATCAAGAAGCCAGTGTCTGATGTGTTTTCATCAAACTAAACAGAGGCATGAAAGGCAGTGAGGAAGAAAGTAAGGATGTGTGTGTGACCTAAAAGATGCATGCATTTCAGCGGGGAGGAAGACAGAATATGGGGGTCTGTATGTATAAGGCCGCAGGAGAGAGGCTTTGAGAGTTTTATTTCAGGGCTGGGGATAGGGCTTAAATGGGTAAGGGCACTTGCAGCCAAGCCTGCCAACCTGAGTTCAATCCCCAGAACCAACTTAGTAGAAGGAAAAAACCAATTCCAGAAAGTTGATCTCTAACCTCTGTAACAGCATGTTCAAGGTGACAGACATGTGTGCACACATACAGCCCATCTATCCATCAATGGATGTACAGGAAAATAAGGTGGCCAGCACCCAAAAATTGGCAGCTGAGAGTGCCCTCTTGTGTGCACGCATGCTTGCGCGGCACGCGCACACACACACACACACACACACACACACACACACACACACACAGTCACACACACAAGACTAGAGTGAAGATTCCAGTTGCCCAGCAAGGATCAGCACACTCTGAATGTCACTGAGTGAAGATGGGTCTGAGGATGGACAACCTGCATCATGGGCTCTGGGTGGGTTGCACAAGGAGGACCAGATCAGATCATCAGTATTATAGGGCCTTCCAGCTCCTCCTCCCAGGCAAAATGAAGCTGGCAGGGCACTCCTCCCAAGAGCAAAGTGTTCATTGCTCTCACGCCAAATTCAACATACATAGAAGGGAACTCAGGGCCTTCCAGAATTATCACATTACATCACACCATTTCTCTCATAGGAACCTTGCTCTTCCCTAAACCCTCTTCCTGCCTATTCCTAACCAGTCAAATCTTTGTTGTTTGTCCTAAGCCATTATCTCTTGAAAATTCTCCTTTAAATCCACCATCCTTCCCTTAAAGCCTGCCTCCTCCATGGGACTTTTCTGGTGTCAAATGAACTGGTTCACTCTGTGTGTGTGTGTGTGTGTGTGTGTGTGTGTGTGTGTGTGTGTGTGTGTGTGTTCACGTCTGTGTGTCTATAGATACACACACAGAAGACACGGTCTCAACGGTCTCATGTATCCCAGGCTCCCCCCAAATCCTCTATGTAGCTGAGGGTGACCTTCAACATTCAGTCCTGACACTTCCCACTCCCCAGTGCTTGGATTACAGATGTGCACCCCTAAACCTGTCAGTTCACGGTAGAGTTCGCTCCTCCTAAACCCTGGTGAGCTGATTACCATTCTGTATGACTTGTTCCTAGCTATTCTCTTTTTGAAAATGCATGGTGTTTGGTGAGAAACAGCCCGCAGAGAAGGCAAAGAGATGTAAATGGTAAAACTGTAAAGAAGTATTAGGCTCAGGCAGGACCACCTTGCCCGTGGGAACCTGAGGCAGAATAACATCCTGGGGCTGGAGCGATGCCTCAGCAGTCAAGAGGAGTGCTTGCTAATCTTCCAGAGGATGCACGTTTGGTTCCTAACACCTACATCGAGATGCTCACAGCCACTTGCAACTCCTACTCCAGGAAATCTTATGCTGACATGTGTAGACAGAGTTTCTGTTTATAGCCGATTAGCCCCAAATAAACACACAAAGACTTATATTAATTATAAACTGTTTAGCCGATGGCTCAGGCTTCCTGTTGGCTAGCTCTCTCTTAATTTTTGACCCATTTCTATTAACCTAAGTATTTCCACATGGTCTTATCTTACCCGAGAATGCTCTAGCTTGCTGCTCTTTCAGTAGATACATGGCATCTCTCTTGCAGCCTCTCGCATCTTCCTCTCCCTCCAATTCTCCTCATCTGGTAGTCCTGCCTATACTTCCTGCCTGGCTACTGCTTAATCAGTGTCTTATTCATCAACCATAAGAGAAACATGTATACAGAAGGACATCACCCATCGGGTACCTACACCCACTTGCACATCCCCACACATAAATGAAAATAAACCTTGATGGACAAGTGAAGATACCTGTCCATTCCTTCATCTCTGGAACTGTGAACATGTTACTTTATATGGTAAAAAGGGCATGCATTAGTGACTTTTCTCACTGCTGTGACAAAACAACTGGCAAGAAGCAACCCAGGAAATCTGTGATTTGGCTCACAGATCAATATGACAGTTCACCACAACAGGGAAGGCATGAAGGTGGCAGGGTCACACTGAGTCCACAGTCAGGAAGCATAGAAGTCAAGCTCACAGCTTGCTTCCTTGTTTGTATACCGGTGAATCCCTGCTCTGAACATATTCAAGGTTGGTCTTCCCATCACGCCCTGGGGCCTGTCTCCTGGTTGCTTCTAGGGCCCATAAAGCTGGCAATCAACAATAAGCATCACAGAGTTGCAGGTAGGATTAAAGGCTGCTGGACCTGCTGGTATGAAGTGGGAAAGGGAGCCTGGGTTATCCCAATGGATCCAAAGCCATCACAGAGTTCTTGTAAGCAGATGGGGGAAACGGAAGACAAAGACCCAGGCATGTGGTAGCTGAGAACGATCCCTATGCTGTGCTGTGACAATACGGGATGAGGCAAGAAGGCAAGACATCCTAGCAGCTTCTCAGGCTACACAAGACCAGGATACCCATCAGCCCAGGAAAAGCAGGTTCTTCCTGAAACCAAGGGAGGGAGGGAGGGAGGGGAGAGGGGAGTGAGAGGAGGAGGGATGGGTATGGGTAAGTATGCATACGTGTCTCCTATGTACATGCGCGCACGTGTGGAAGCCATAGGTCAACACGAGCTATCTTCTTCTATGACCCTTATTTTTTGAGGCAGTGTCTCTCACTGAACCCTGGGCTCACCAGCCAACCCCAGGGACCCTCCTGTCTCCACTTTCCCAGCCGTAGGATTAGCGGCTCATCACCAGGTCCAGCTTTTGGTGTGACAGCTGGGAATCTGTCCAGTCCTGCTTGTACAGTAGGGATTTTACCAACTAAACCATCTCACCAGCCCTGAACCTTGCATGTTTATCCAATGGGACAATTTAGACTTTATGACTGTAACAGGAAATCTGCTGTGGCTTTAAACCACTATTATTTGTTCATTTATTTACTTACTTACTTACTTATTGTCATTTTCAACAACAGCAGTGAGACATGAATACATCTCTCTGGAACCTCCAGCCTTAAGCCATGAGCTTTTGTGATCAACAGCTCAGAGCTGGATACCCGCGCACACATTTCACAGAAAATGCTATCATCCAGATGGAGCCAGCCTAGCCCTGAGGAGTCAGTAACACAGCTTATTTGTGGCTTTTAAAAGCTCCATTGGCAAGCCTGGAAAGCCAAGGGCTCCTGTTATCAGGAGAAAATAAACTCTGGTGCCAAACAGCCAACTTTCCAATGAGTATCTGGAACTCCTCACATTGGTAAATTGGACACTGTCTATGCTCTGTGCCGGTTGTTAAATGTGAGGCACTTGTTCTGAGTCTAGCCGTGGGGGAAGACAATCTACTTTTCATTTTCAATAGTTTGAAATTCTAGCTGGTGGTCTGACCAGAGATACAGCCTGCTTCAGCAGAGTCCTGTGTGTGACATGAAGTGCCAGGCACGACAGTATGGTCCATCCGTGAAGAGCTCAGAAAGTGCAGCCCAGAAGACCTGGATTGGAGGACCTCCACCCATGAGTCACAGTGGTGGGAACACAGACATCTGGACTGGGGAGGTGGCTCTGTCGGGAGCATGCTCACCTAACATGCAGGAAGTCCTGGGTTCAACCATCGACACCACATAAACCAGGCATGGCGGCACAGACCGGAATTCAGCACTGAGACCAGCAGTCAGGGGAATCAGAAGTTTGGGGTCATCCTTGCCTATGTAGTGAGTTCAAGGCCAGCCTGGGATACATGAGACACTGTCTCAGAAAAAAAGAAAGAAAGAAAGAAAGAAAGAAAGAAAGAAAGAAAGAAAGAAAGAAAGAAAGAAAGAAAGAAAGAAAGAAAGAAAGGAAGGAAGGAAGAGAAAAAAAGAAAAGAAAAAGAAAAGAAAAGAAAAAAGAAAAGAAAAGAAAAAGAAGAGCAGACATCTAAGACTGCTTTACAAGGGAAAACAGAACTAGAATTTCTCACTTAGCAAAATGTAAGGCAGTGCTGGGCAGTGGTGGCGCACGCCTTTAATCCCAGCACTTGGGAGGCAGTTGCAGGAGGATCTCTGTGGGTTCAAGGCCAGCCTGGTCTACAGAGTGAGTTCAGGTCGGCCAAGGCTATACAGAAAAACCCTGTCAAAAAAAAAAAATATGTAAGACAGCTGATTATACATACACGCCACTACGCATAGGTCTGATACGTGCCACACTAACAATTTCATCTTCATGTGGTAGATATTAAAATGTATTTATTATCGTCTCTGATAAGCAGTGTGATCGTGTCTTGATCTTCCTCAACCAATATCAATGTCCCCTGTTGCCCTTCTTAGTTTATTATTCAGGGTTACATAAAACCATTTTCTTCAAGTGTATAGTATCCACTGGACATATCCCCAGGTGTCCCATTATTCTCCTCTTTCTTCCCCTTCTCACCTCCCATACGTCACTTTTATTCTTGTTGCTTCTGCTTTCACAGCATCTGCACATGGACGGTTTTCATCTACCTATAAAGTCTAGGAACCAGAAATGAAAGAAAACATGTGACGTGTGTCTGTCTGAGACAGGCTCAACTCACATAATATGATTTCCTCCAGCTGCATCCATCTTTCTGCAAACAGCATCACCTCATTCTTTGAGGCTGAAAGATGTGCAGCAGGGTACAAGTGATCTGACCAAGGTAATGAAACAAACAAACAAAAGGCCTGAGGGAGACTCTGATCAGGAAGGGGAGGGAGAAAACGCAGAAGGAGGGTCAGATAACAATAAGATGTCTGAAGAAGTCGATAGGAGTTATACTAGCAACTATATGCCTTTAAAAAAAAAATCTGTAACACATGTAAGTAGATGTGTAAATAGTTGCCCACAATGAAAAAGTTTTCTCCAACAGAGCCTCACTGGGTATGCAAACAACTCTTCAGGGCAGGCTCCATGCCCAGCAGTAGACGCCAAACACAGCATGAATGCAACAGCTTAAGATGTTGTCTCATAATGCTTTGCCAGAAACTTCTGGTTGGGCCGGGGATTGTATGTATGTGAATGTGTGTGTCTGTGTCTATACATGTTTCGTGCCCCGTTTCTCTGGCTCTGATTCCTCTGTTTGTTTTGTCCTATTCTGGTGTGCTTGTTTTTATTTTGTCTTGTTATTTTATTATTTTAGACGCCTGTTTGTTTTCTAATGAAAAACAAAGGGTGTGCATTTGGAAGGGAGGAGAGGTGTGGGAGATATGGGAGGAGCTGAAGGACGGTAACCATAGCTACAACATACTCTAGGGGAAAACATCACTTTTTTAATTATAAAAAATGTTTTCCTTTTGTAGATTAGCTCCATTTTCCTCACCCATTCCTCTGCTGTTGGTCTGAATAAAAATGGCCTCATATGCTCACATACTTTAATGCTTACTCCAAGGTTGGTGGAACTGTTTAGGAAGGATAAGGAGGGGTGGCCTTGATGGATGAGGATGTGTGTCATTGGGGGTCAGCTTTGAGGTTCCAAAAGCCCACACCATCCCTAGAAAGTTCTCTCTGATTCATGCTTGTGGATATGTAGGCTCCCAGCTGCTATTCTGGCACCATGCCCATATCATGATAGTCATGATCTCTACTACCCCCTGAAGCCAAGAGGTCAAAATTAAATACTTTCTTTTATAAGTTGGTTTGGTCATAGGGCTTTGTCGTGGCAATAGAAAAGTAACTGAGACAAACACTGAGGTTGGTTCCATAACTTAGCCACTGTGACTAGTATTGCATAAACACAGATGTGCAAGTCCTGTATGTATAAGTCCCTGTATGAACTTGTAGTCTCTGCAGTAAACACCCAGGCATGTACAGCCGGCTCATATGGAAAGTCTATTTTTTAGCTTTTTTTTTTTTTTTAGGACTCTCCTTTTCTTAAGCATTGATAAGTTCCCATTCCCTCTAAGAAGTCTCCCAGTTCGAGGACAAATCTCACAGAAGACTCATGTTCTTGTCATGCATTTCCTCAAGGCAAAGAATGACTCTTTGTAGCTTCTCCTGGCTTAGAAGATGCAAAAAAACTTAACAAAGTCTGAGCTTCTCCACGTTCCAGAATAGAGTCCATGGAGGGGAGATGTTAAATAAAAGACAGACAGTACATGCATTGCAGCCAAGTGTCAAAGTGGTATCTGGTGTGTGTGTGTGTGTGTGTGTGTGTGTGTGAGAGAGAGAGAGAGAGAGAGAGAGAGAGAGAGAGAGAGAGAGAGAGAGCGAGAGAGGTGTGGTGTGTGTGTGTGTGTGTGTGTGTGTGTGTGTGAGAAAGAGAGAGAGAGAGGTGTGTGGTGTGAGTGTAGTGTGTGTGTGTGTAAGAGAGAGACAAACCCAATCCCCAGTCCTCATCTTCCTAAACCCCTGCCCTAAGCTGTAAGATTTATCATTAGTCAGTTAAATCTCCAAGAAATCCTTTCTCTCGTCACTAGAAAATAGAAGGCTACTTCCTGAGAAAAGCGTTCTCAGGGGGCAACAGGATAACTGTGGACCTAGGCACTGGCCACCAACCCTGAAAACCTGAGTTCACCCCCTGGACTCATGCGACTGATGGAGAGAACAGACGCCTTCAAGTTATCCCCTGACCTCCATACATGTGACATGTGTCATGCATACAGACAGACACATGAGTAAAATTTAAATTATTTTCAATTTTGTAAAAGAGATAAAAAGGGAATGAATTGGAGCCCTGCTGTCCCCTTTGCAGGCATGATCGCCATGACCTAAAGACCTCCCACTGGACCACACACCTTAGACCTTCTTCCCTGTCCCACTATCAGCACACTGAGAGACAAGCCTTTGACAGGTCTTTGGGGAACCATCGAGATTAAAAGGACAGCATTTGGAGAGGGCAAGCTGGCACATGCAGAGCTGGGCACACATAGTGAAGACAGGCCTGGGGAGGGCTACCGCACAGCTTAGAGAAGGGTAGCTACCTCACCTAAGGGTCTGTGGAAGCTTGAGGAAAAGGACACAGTGTGTAGAAGCTGGAAGCATGTATAAATATGAGCATTTCGCCCTTCTGAGGACTCTAGAGACTGAAGGACTCTAGCAGCTTAACATAGAAATGACGCTGCAACCAGCAGCTGAACAATGACACTAATGCAGAAGTGGGAAAGTCCCACAGGGTCATGTCCCTGGACAAGGAACCATAAGCAACTGATGACTACGGAGGGAGGGCAAGTTAGCCTCTTTTAGGAACAAGCCTCCAGTTGGTTGTCCAACACAAAGCATCCCTGAAGACATATACACACAAACAGCAAAAATGGACTGATCAAGTTGTATATGTACATATTTGTGCATACATATATACAATGTATAACAATATATTCACAACAACATAAGCATACATGCATAGCAATAATAGTCATGGAAGATGAGGATATCAAGTTGAAAGAGTGGGGCGGGACATGGAAATAGTTGGAGGGAGGGGTGTTGGGAGGGGCAGGGAGGGAAAAAAAGAAGGGGGAAGTGATGTATTTTACTCTGTGTGTGTGTGTGTGTGTGTGTGTGTGTGTGTGTGTGTTATGAGAAATTTCTCACCTGTGATTGGCAGATTACTAAATAAACCAAAGAGAGATGTCAGCAACCACATGTGACAAAAATACAGCACTCAAATGCATTCCTAGCATGCGCAAGACCCCAGGTCCCATCCTCAGCACAGCCTATACAGGCGTGGCAGCTGGAGTCTATAGTTCCAGTGCTCACTCAAGGGGCGGAATCTCGAGGATCAGAAGTAGAGTGTTGCTTTCAGCTACACAGCCAGTTCAAGACCAGTTTGGACACAGGAAAATCCTGTCTCTACAATGAACTGGTGAACAGCTAGAGGGTGAAACTTACCAATCATGAAATATACCTCATTTTCAATAACAGAAAAATAACAAGGATTGTGTCATCTGCTTCTAAACATTGCACTGATGACTTAAAATAAAATGAAAAAGGCAAAACAACAGTCAGAGGGCGCAGGTTTTGGTAGCGATGGTGATATCAGTGTGCTGACATCTAAGGCGATGGTAATGGTGGTATCATAATGATCACATGCTTAAAGTCTAATTTTTTATTTTATAATTTTTATTCATTTTACATACCAACCACAGTTCCCCTTCCCTCCCTCCTCCCACTCCCCCCCCTCTTCCCCCCTACCCCACCCCCATCCACTCCCATGGGGAGACCACAAGCTTGTCAAAACCCAAACTTCAAGTCCAAATATGATCCATCTGCCTTGCGTTTTTCTTCCCCCTCAACCTTGCCTCCCCATCTCCCCCACTGCTCCCAATGTTTAGATAGTTCCCTTCAAGTATCAGTATCTGCACTTTGCAGTCTTCTAGAGCCTTCTTTCCCACTTGGCTTCCAATGGGACTTCGTCTCAAAGTTGTCCAGTGGAACCGCATCCCCCGAGGAGCCGCAGCAGCACCTAGCGGGACTCAACAGCCACCCACGCGGCACAGCAGACTCTGCAGGCGGCAGTGGAAGGAAAACGATGGTTTTGGAAACCAAGAGCCGATGTCATCGTTTTTAATGAAGTAAGAACAGACATGTTGGCTTGCGTCCATTTGCCACGTTACCACTCACAGACAAGCTTCCCAGAGAAGGTGATCCATCAGTCAGCTATCCCATCGTGAGCGGCAGAGAAACAAATCACCAGGCCTTGCACATCATAAAAATGGAAATGGAGGAGGCTGTTCATTAATGCAGATGAGCTTTAAGCTTGGACTGCTTTGCTCTGTCGAGATTAACGCTCGCACACAAGAAACTCTCCGTGGGCCTTGGATCCTAGTAATATATAGTCCTTATTACCTTGCAGACTAATGAACCTTCAAAATCCAGAAGGGCAAAGTCAGAGAGCCCAGATTCACATCAGAGCCAGCATGGGAGCCAGAGAACAAAACTACATACAACGGGATTCTCTCAGATGCTCTCTGCCCCAGCCACCAACCCAAAGCACTCAAGGGTACCACAACGGGCCTGGTCTTTTCAAAATGAAAAAAAAAAAAAACTTAAAATGGTTTTACCTTTTATCCGCCTACCGTCTTATCATGCAGCCTAGCAATGGGCTAATTAGGGGGGGGAAAAAGCTAATAGTGGTATCCATCCAAACAGAAATGGATTTCAAAGAAGGCATGACGGCTCTCAAAGATGACGGTCAGTAAAGTGCTGAGGACCTGAGTCTGATCCCCGGCAGCCACGTGAAGTCCGGGTTGTGGCGCAAGCTTGTGATTTCATCAGTGGGGAGAGTGGGGGCACAGACCAGAAAATGTGGGGCTTGCCGGCCAGCTGTCGTTGGAATTTGTAACTCCAGGACAAATCCTGTCTCAAAATTAAGGTAGCTAATGGCTGAGGAAGGTATCTTCCATTGACTTCTGAACTCCATATGCATGAACATATGCACAACATCCATACAGACATATGCTACATACAAACACACACACACACACACACACACACACACACACACAAAGGAGGCTTTAAACTTCTTCATCTGAGGGAGGGTCCAGTCCTTAAACACTCCCCGCACACACTTTTTGTGGGTGATGGGAGGAAATGCTTGAAATGCTTCCTACAACACCACCCAGTCCTCATCTACTCTCTCAGACTAGAGGGGATTGTGATGTGCAAAGGACTCTAGCGTCTAAGCCAGCTCTGAATCAGCTCTGCTGCAACAAGGATGCAGCCTGCCCCTTCTGTTAGCTCATTCTCTCTCCCTTTGTCCCTCTTCCTCCCTTTCTCTCTATTCTTCATCTCCTTCTCTTTCTTCCCTGCCCTATTTGCCCCTTCCCCTAATATCCCTCTCTCTTTTTTTAATAATAACTCCTTCTCTTAATTCACTAACCTGTCCAATGATAACTAAGACAGGTCAGGTAGATGAGGCTCAGCCTGTGACTTGCCTAACCTTGTAGTATTTTAATGAACAATTATTATCACAGTAAGTGCACATGTTTAATGAAAATTAACTATATGTTCAGCACTGTGCTAAGTACTTTCCATCAAAGTATGTGCCTCATTTACTCCTGTGAAGTAAAAGGGTATTCTAATTTTACTTAGGTGATAGAGAAGGCAACACATAGATATGCTAGCCATTGGTTTGGGCTTCTCCAAAGAAATAATAAGTACATGGATGGTTGAAAGATGTACTGATTAGAGATGGAGAGAGGGGAAAGGGAGGAAAAGCTGGTGGGAATGAAGGAGGGGAGAAATTTAGGGAGGGAATGGAAGGGAGAAGGAGAGAGAATAGAAATAAGGAAGCTGTGGAGAGAGAGAGGAAAGAACGTAGGGGAGGAAGAAAGATATGAGGGAGGGAAGGAGACAGAGAAGGAAGTTAGGGAGGGATGGGGGAAAACTGGATGGAAAGAAGAAGGAGGGATGGGTAAATCTTAAAATCAGAGACTTACAGCACAAGGATGATCCATTATTTGATGAATCTGAATATTATTTGAATATTGCATTTCAGGTTCTTGCCAAAGAACATAACATCAAATGTGTCTACTCTTTGATCCTTAGAGAGCTTTCAGTGATTAGAAATCATTTTTCCTGGGCGACTGCCTAAAGAATATGTAGTCTATCCCTTCATTGAGATCAATAGTTCTTAATAATTAGGGAGAGTTCAGAGGTGCCTTTATATATCTTACAAAATGTTGGGCCCTCTTCCTAAAAATATATAGCTAAACAAAGAATTTTGGATGCCCAACAAACAACTTTCTTGGCTTCATTATGGATTAACTAGCAGACCATTATCTCTGAGTAGGATGTTTAATCTCTGCTCTTGGACACTATGGGCCCTTGCCTCATTCGCACAGTGGCACAATGGAGTCTTGGCGAAAAATATCGTCGGGTACATTAGTCTCACAGAAGCTGCAAGCTGGTCACATAGATCAAAGTCCTATATTCTCTGCACAAAATAGAGGCGGGATGAGGCAGCACATGTTCAGTGAGTGAAGGTTCTTATAGTCACTTCTGTCAGTCCAGGGTGAAATCCGGGCAGCAAAGCATGCTACATTTCATAGATGAGATACAAACTGCCACCTTGACATATGAAAGCAGTGACTGTCTAGAGGTGTTAAAATTTGCAAAGCCCACATACATTCTTCTGGCCCTGGTTTACCTGTCCACCACCACCACTTTGTGCCCAATGCTACAGAACACACATGCAAAGCATATGGTGCCTTCCAGTACCTGTTGAAAGAACAGATCCCTGGCTCAGGATGAACAACGTTAAGTGAAAAAGCCTGAGAGACAGCTCGGCAGTTAAGAGTGCTTGCACAGTACCCAGATTCAGTTGCCAGCACCCATATTGGGGGACTTATCACCACCTTTCACTCCAGCTCCAGGGAATCTGATGCCCTCTTCTGGCCTCCATGGGTAACTGCATTCAAGTGCCCATACCCACACATAGACATAACACATAATCAAAAATAAACTATTTTTTAAACATTTTTAAATCAAAAAAATTAAAGCACATCAAGACTTTATTTGCTAAGTGAACAATTGTTGCATCGTTGTCTATTAAAATAATGGTAACTCTTGCCTCCTTAACGCAGTAGGTAGTGTGTCAGTCTCATAAAAATAATGGTAAAATACCAATATGTTTTAGGAGACTGATAGTGAATTTTCCTTTACTTTGGAAAAGCCATATGAAAACCTGCAGAAGCCTCCTAGATTATAAATATGACTCTACATGGAGTCACTTTACAATGGGAGAGACAATGCCCCAAGTAGACATCATGTGCCACCAAATAAAACCCTCAATACTAGAAATAGGTTACCATTTTTATAGTTATTGGCCAAACACTACAGGCTACTAACAATGCTATTGGTTACTCTCAACAACCTAAAAAGGCAAAGTCTTATCCTTATTGACTAATGTTCATGGTACTAAAAGGTACTGTATACACGCCACTGGAAAGGTCGTCATGGATCTCACATAGCTACGAACACTGCAAGCCACAATGGCAAACTACCTCCAAGATACACCCACTGGTGCTATAGTGAGTGGTACAAATTCTTTGGAAGTAACCAACCAAACACTTTATTATTGAGTTTAAGGCCCACTGTGTAAGATGAAACCCATGTATGACACTGTTAATGAGGCCAAGACCCTGAGACCAGATAGCTGATGAACCCAAAGTTGAAACCTACTGCTATTTTTGTGATCAATGAACATAGCAACCAAATGAGGACATCCTGCTATACCCCTAGATCAGTGCATCACTCAACCCCTAACTGAGAAGCCTCTTGCAGTAGATGATAATTAACATAATGACCCACATGTGCAGAGAGCGAGAAACTTTACAGCACCCAGCCTATAATGGGTTGGGATGTCTTTATCAAACCCCTCCCCTAAGGGCTCAGAGATCTACTTGAGAAAGAAGGAAGAAAGACGTAAGACTGAAGGCAGTAGACAGCTCCAAGGAAGCGGCATCTTCCAGACACACCAGGACAGATGCTCACATGAACTCGCAGAGCCCGGGGCAGCATGCACAAGACTGCACAAGTTCAAGCCACACAGAAATCCCAGTACAGAGAAAGAGAAGTAGACAAAAAGTCCTACCCTAACTGAAAAGCTATTTGTACTTTGCATGAAAAACCAGTTTCCTTCAATGGAGTGACATTAATTATTAATTATATTGACCACACTCCAGAACAGGCCTCAATCTCAGAAGTAGTTAGTCAATACAAAACAGACTCTGTCTCTCTCTGTCTCTGTCTTTGGCTCCGTGTGTGTGTGTGTGTGTGTGTGTGTGTGTGTGTGTGTGTGTGTGTGTGTGTGTGTCTGTCAGTTTTACTTTGCTTTTGGTTTCTTAGGAGAGAAAAAGGACACAAAGTTGGGTGGATAGGGAGGCAGAGAGTGTGTGGGAGGTGCTGTTGGAGGATGGGAAAGAATGTAACTAAAATATATTGATTGAAAATAATTTTAAATTAAAACGTTTTTTTCTTAACAATCCTTACTGGTTTCTTTTGTAACATATGTGGTGGGGGGGTGGAGAAAGGGAGGGAGGGAGAGACCATGCTCCTGTGCTTTTGTCAGGGGCATTTTATGGCAGCAAATGGAAAAGAAACTAAGACAATTCATTTCCGTGAAACCTAGAAAAGTCTCAGAACTTGGAATGTGAGAGCTGAGATCAGTAAGCAAGCAATGAGCCTTCCAAGAAAACCAGGTCACTGCCTGCAGCTGTCACCCGCCATGACCCACCATCATGGCTCTGGAGTACCAGTACCCACACAGCCTGCGCAGCCTTCTACTACTTTGCCAGAGATTCCTGGAGGAAAACGATACTTGTTCTCGATGCACGGTTGCGGGGCCACGTCCAGGAACTAGAGCAAGACAGTGCTTGGCGGGAATCCGCCCCAGATGGAATGCATGGCTGGCTCTGTGGATTGAAGACCGAAGCTTGTGAGGCCAAGGTTGCTATTTCACTTGGGTTATCTTTCTGTAGGGGAGGAAAATTCACTTCTGCACAATTTGCTGAGGCTGCACTAAATTCTGCCAGCTGTCTCAAAAAAATGTCCAGCGGTGGCTGGGGTGAGACTTCAGGGCAGCTGAGGGAGAGCCAGAAGGATGACTGCTAATGGACCACACTTGACAGCTGTGACTTTAAACCAATGAAACTTCTTGATGCACTTTGTAACCTGGTGTCTGCATTAGCCTTGCTGACTCAGAAGCCCAGGGAAAGCTGCTAAACCTTACTCAAACTTCCTAAACTTGACCCAACCTAGAATCGCCTGGAATAAGGGCCTCGGAGACTGCCTGGGAGGGATTATCTTAATTAGATTAATTGATATGGGAGGACCTGCTCTACATGACTAGCACCCTTCCTGGGCTCAGGCTCCTGGATTGGACACACGTGGAGAGAAGGCTAGCTTCAGGCATGCAGGCATTAATTCATTGATCTCAGCACTGTTTGCGGATGCCATGTGATCCCTGCTTCACTGATGGGCTGTGACCTAGAACTGGGAGCCAAACATTTTCCCTCCTATGTTGCCGGTGTCAGGAAGCTTTATTATTGCAGCAGGAAACACAAGTAAAAACAGAGAAAGGAATGATCTCATGGCAACACAAGAACAGAAATGCAAATCTCACCTGCTGGAAATGTTTACAGCCACTCAAAAGTTTAGCAAGAAGGAGGGATGTAGTATAATAATAATAATAATAATAATAATAATAATAATAATAATAGCAGCTATGGCTGGTTCAGATAGGATGCTGACACATAATTCCCTTCGAGGGGAGGCCTATTAGAATGACCAGGTCTAATGATCATGATTGGGCCTGAGGTTGAGCAGAGAGCACTAGACAGAGAATACAATCTGATTGAGAAGGAAGAAGGAGGGAGTCCCCTTAAAACCCGGAGAAAAGCCTCATTAACAGTAAGGGGTAAGCAGAAAGAGACCGCAGAAGGAGACTCTTCAGTGAACAGCCCTCAGAACATTCCTGAGCAAAAACTCCCTGAGGAATCTCCAGAGCAATCCTTAGAACAAATGACCTGAATTCTTACCACCTGTTAGGGGTGGCGGGAGGTTTCATAGCATGTGATTTTGGAGGGGACAGCCTGCCTCAGGACAGGAGCTGCCTCCTGGATCCTGTGTTAGGTGCAAACCACACACAAACACCTGTTTTAACCAGAGAGAAGAAAAATTAGAGTGGCTGCTTTCTGACTCTGGCAGAAAGACAGCAGCAAATGACCTTGTAGAGGCAATGTTTAAGAGAGAAGGATGGGCTAGGATGCAGTGGTGAAGGAGACAGAGGATGAGGGAGAAGGGGAAGGGGACAAGGGGAAAAGGGAAGGAGTATTTGTCCTGGGGCATAGGGTGGGGAATGAGCAGCCTCTGGACAGAGAGGGGGCACACATGGCACACAGGCAAATGTCGGGTGGTTATAAAGGTAAAGGGGAAAACCCCCTGTTGTGGAATATCATTTTAAGAAGTGTTACATGTATTTATGCTGTGAAACATTTGTTTAACGGTGCAAAGATGTGCTGCATTCTTTCATGCTGCATTTGCTTTACTCCGTGAAGCTGTGTGACTTTGCCTGCCTAAAACACCTGATTGGACTAATTAAGAGCTGAACGGGCCAATAGCGAGGCAGGAGAAAGGATAGGAGGAGCTGGCAGGCAGAGGGGATAAAGAGGAGGAGAAATCTGGGAGGAGAGGATGGAAGAGTGAGAAAAGGGGGAGAGAGGATACAAGGGGCCAGCCACCCAGCTACACAGCCAGGCACAGAGTAAGAAGGAAAGAAAGGTATAAAGAATAGAGAAAGATAAAAGCCCAGAGGTAAAGAGTAGATGGGATCATTTAAATTAAGAAAAGCTGGCTGGAAACAAGCCAATCAAAGGCCAGGCATTCATAAGTAATAATGTCTCTGTGGGTAATTTGGGGGAGCTTGGTAGTAGGCTCCCCAAAAGAATAAGAGCAGAGAGTAAAATTAAACCAATTAACAATCCCCTGTTAGGACAGGCTCCAAAGCAATGCAGAGAAATCCTGTCTCAAAAAACCAAACAAACAAACAAACAAAAAAATCCGGTTAGGATGAGGTGCTTAATTTTAATTGGGCATGTTAATTAGGTGAGCAGAAGAGGGACTTGCTGGACTTTGGTAGTCAGCCTCAGAAGAAGGAGTGACTAGATAAGGAAACAGACCTTGGTGGCTAACTTTAGGAATGTAATCTAACAAAAGCTGAGGGAATGGGGGAAAGGACCAGGCCTGCCAGAGCCATGTGTTTGTGTGGCTAGTGTCCCTTCAGAGTTCAAAGTGTTTATAACACGGAGCATGAAGGAGCACGGTACCGTAAATGGAGAGCCGTCCGTTCATAGCACAGACTGCTTTGTGACTTTTTGTCCCAGAGAGAGCTGAAGGGAAGTGAGGTGTGGCCCAATTCAAGCCTTGGGGTACTGACCTGAAGGTGCAGGGCCTGTGTTCCAAGGGGCTGGAGTTGTATCGCTACCTCCCTTGCATTTTGAGATGGCCTCAGTGGCTATGTGACTCACCACTCCTCTCCCCAGTGTAACTGTTGCCACGCATTCCGCGCTTCAAACGCCCTTGGCTTATGACGTCATAGCTCTCAAACCCTGACGTCAGAGTTGGGTCTTACAGAGCTGAAAAGCAGTGGCTGCGGGCATTTCTGAGGCACAGGACACAATGACTCCTCATTTCTGCCAGTTTCTAGCACCTCTTCATGCTGTGGAGCCTCTCTTACTCCTCTTCCGTAGCCGTGTCTCCTTAGTGACCCTGATCTTGCTGCCTAAATGATCTACAACAGCTCACTCCACGATTGCCCGGCACAGTTGCTTTCCTTATAAACGGGGTATATTTAGTAGTTCTAGGACTGAGAAGATAGACTTCTTTAGGGCTGCTCTTCTGCCTGACAAGCTTGGTAAGGTTAGAGAGTGAAGAGAGGTGCAGGAAAGGATGCACAGGATGCTGGATGCACCAAGGAGCTGCAGACGCTGGCTTCACGCATGTGGACAAGCAGGAATAGAACTTCCTGCCCCCGGAATATAAACACGGAGAAACACTCCAACACTGGCCCGTCTTCCAGAGATGACGAGGCGCTCTCATGCAGTGGGAAAGATCAAAATGAATGTGTCCAACGGCTGAAAGGGAAGGACAGTGGTGTGGTGGGGAAAAGCCAAACACTGAGCAGGGTGCATGACACTCCGCTCAGCCCCGTGTTTATTACAACCTGAGCTAGACCAGGTCTTGTAGGGTCTGGCCCAGATCATTTAACTTTAGCCATATTTAAGCACAGCACAATCATACATAACATATGCCAATAAAAAAAATATGGAAAGAAAAATTAGTCTCCTGGATAGGCACATGGTGTAACACCTAGAATCCCAAAGCTAGAGGTTTAGGCAGAAAAATCACATTTGAGGCCGGTTGGGCTACATAGCAAGACCTTGCGTCAAGAAAACTAAACATTAGAAGTAGTCTACTGAAAATTATGATGCATTTTGAAAAAGTTAGCAAATCAGACAGTGATGGGGAAGGGGGAGATAAAAACACAAAACCATGAACCTTGGCCAAGCCGTGATATCACACTCAGCTTTCTTAGTCTGTAAACCATCCTCTGTTTATATGAACTCATGGATTTTTGTGTGCCATCATAAATGTTCACAGACTACATTTGATATATACATGCATTACTGTAAAGGAAAAAAATAACGACCATTCCTCTGTGTACATGTGGTTGGATTGAATAAGAATGGACTCCAGGCTCCTATGCTGAAAGGCTTGATCCTTAGGGAGTGGCACCACTTGGAGGTGTGGCCTTGTTGGAGTAGGTGTGGCCTTGGAGGAGGAAGTGTGTCAATGGAGGTGGGCCTTGAGGTTTCAAATGCTCAAGCCAGGACCAGTGTCTCAGTCTCTTCCTGATGCCTGCCGGTCCAAATGGAGACCTCTAGGCTACCTCTCCAGCCCCATGTCTGCCTGTGTGCCACCATCTTCCCACAAAGATGACAATGGAGTAAACCTGTGAAAACGTAAGCCGGCCCCAGTTAAATGTTTTCCTTCTTAGGAGTTGCTGTGGTCATGGTGTCTCTTCATAGCATTAGGATACTGACTAACACAGCACATATTCGTGTGTGTGTGTGTGTGTGTGTGTGTGTGTGTGTGTGTGTGTGTGTGTGTCCAGACTGGTACTAACCCTAGGTGTGGCTCCTCAGTCTCCTCTTGATTTTTGAGAGGACCTGAAATTCACATATGAATCTAGGCAAGCCAGCTGATGAACTCCAGGGGTACATCTGTCTCTGCCCCCCACCCCAACCCAGTGCTGGGATTACAAACTCATATCACCATACCTAGCTTTAAAACAAAATAGTTGGTCAGGTGGAGAAATGGCTCAGCAGTTCAGAATGCATACTGCTTTTGCAAAAGACCCAACTTTGGTTCCCAACACCCACATTGAGGGGGTGACACGACAGGGACCCTCACATAAGCAGCATACACTCATCATCCACACGTGTGAATAAAATAAACCTTTAAGATGTGTCAAAATACAACAATTTTAAATGTGTTAACTGACAAAGTAAATCAGACGTTTTATCTAAGCCACAGAATATTGAATCCAAAAGAGCCACAAACATATGCCCACTATTTCACGTCACCGTCAACCAACAAAATGCAAATTGAATGTACTCTGTGCCTGTCAAACTGGCATAAATTTAGAAGTGTAGTCCCAACTGCAGGTCAAGATGTGGAGAAAGCTGTACTTTGCAAGGAAATGTGAAAAGTTGCGGGCTGTTTGGAAAGCAATTTCACAACACTGATTAAAACTGCAGATTAAAATTCAGGACTGCAAACCAGAGACTGGAAGTGTATCCCCAAGAAATCAATAAAACCCCAGAACTGCAGTCCAACTGTTAACACACTGTTCACCGTCCTGAAAACCTAGTGTTAGAAAAGCAGATGACCAGGCACAGTGGACAGACAAAATGTGTTAGGATTCACCCACACCACATTTTTGAAAGCATGGGTATCAGTTAGGAAGGGGCATCCTTAAGACATTTTGGAGTGAAAAATAAGCTTAACAAAATTGTTCAGGGGCTGGAGAGATGCTCGGTGTGTAAGGATACTTTGTCAAGCCTGGAGATCTTTGTAGAAGGCAACAACTGATCCCTGCAGGTCTTCCTCCAATCTCCACATGAGCCTGTGACCAGAAGAGAAAAGGAGGAGGAAGGGAGGGAGGGAAAGAGGAAGAGATGGGGGAACCAGATAAACTGCCTTACCATGTGAGGTGACACCATGTGTGAATTGGATCCCAAGTCCTTGCCAAATCCAATCCTGTAAGAGTTAGTTAGAAGGACTATGCAGTCTATGGGGCCTCTGGTAATGGATCAGTATTTATCCCTAGTATACAAATGGACTTTGGGAGCCCATTCCACACAGAGAGATACTCTCTCAGCCTAGACAATGGGGGAGGGTCTAGGCCTTGCCCCAAATTATATGACAGACTTTGAAGACTCTGCATGGAAGGCCTTATCCTCCCTAGGGAGAAGAAAAAAGATGGGATGAGGATTGGGTGGAGGGACAGGGGAGGAGGGGAGGGTAAGGGAACTGGGATTGGCATGTAAAACAAGCTTGTTTCAAATGTAAATAAGAGTCTTGCTAGCCTCCCCAATTCGAAGACTTCTGTTTGTGACTACCCTGCTATGGTCCCACCAGAACCCAGGTTCAGGTTATGAGATATGGAAGGAGCAGTGGCACTAAGAAATAAAGAAGTGACTGGCCATTAAATGAGTTTCACACAAGTGGCTAGCCCTGCATAGCTCCAGTCATCTTTATACATCAAAAACAAGCATGTTTTCCCACACTAACAATCATGCCTTCCCCCCTTCCACGTTAACCCCCAACAAATATGTCAAATATATTTTTTATCAAATATATCAAATACATCAAAACATCTTTTAAAGCGAATACAACACTTACTGTTTTGCTAGCTCGGCCAAATATCAAGCCAGGTACATCCTGTCATTACAAAACTAAAGGTGGTAAACATAGGCACACATTTTCAAGACAAACAATCTCATTCAAAACATACTTAGAAAAATAGGGGTGATCTGCCTCTGGTCCTATCAGGACTGAACCGGGACAGCTCCTGGGATCTGAAGTAACAGCCGGCATCCCCAAACCTGAGACATATCACCTCCCAAAGGATTTTAGAGGAAAATATTTGAAAAAAAAATGGGGTTACGAGGAATGATTATGTCTTCCCATGAGTGACTGACAAAGTGACACTAAAAACTGCCAAGTGAACCATCAATATTATGAGAGAAAAGAGAGCATGCAGTCCCAGCAGTATTCTGGGTCCTGAAGTCCACTAGTCCTTGCTGAGTGAGACTGTCACCTGGGGCTTTGCCTCATCTGCAGACAGGCTGCACAAACACTCATATACTGGCTCAAAATTAGGCCACATGGCTCCCATAAGTACTTGGTCCCTAAGCACTTATTAGGCACAACCAACTAAGATGTTTACTTGTTTTGATTTTATCCAATGATACCTTAAACTTCACTGAAGGCATGAGTTTACGTTTCTATAATGTCAAACTTTATAATGTCAAGTTATGTTAAAAAACAATAAAAAAGCTAGCACTTAGCGAGGATATGTGACACACCAGATGTTATAGTTTTTATGCTGTTGCTGTGATAAAACATTCTGACAGATAACAACACACACACACACACACACACACACACACACACACACACACTCACAACTAATGCAGGAGACAGATACAGCAATAAGGCAATAATGCTTAACCAGTAGGGACTCAAAGCACAGAAAGTTCGATCTGGAAAATTGCTCTGGTCAGGGCATCCTCCTTGCACAGAACGGTTTTCAATTTGGTTTAGCAAATCCTGCCTCCTACACTTTCACTTCGCATGGGGAATCACATACATCCCTGCCCTGCTATGCCATGGATGTTAGGCTTTCATGCATCCCTCTGCTTTCTTTCCTTACTCTGTCTTCATGAATTCCCATGACTTACCAATTTTTAGGTCAGGCACACGAAGAGCTCGCATGCAGCTCTCGTACCATACAGCAGGCTGTCTACATCCAGTAAACCTCAGACTGGGGAACAGGTTTTCAATGCTTCTGACAATCCGTTCATTGTCCGTGAGGGTGTTCTTTGTCCCCTAATGTAGTTAGGCCATCCCAGAGCCTTCATCTAGCAGTGGATGGAAGCAGAAACAGATACCTGAACACTGAGCCAAACTCCTGAAATCCAGTTGCAGAGAGGGAGGAGTGATGAGCAAAGGGCTCAAGACCAGGCTGGAGAAACCCACAGAGACAGCTGACCTGAACAAGGGGGAGCTCATGGACCCCAGCCTAATAGCTGGGAAACCAGCATAGGACTGAACCAGATTCCTTGAATGTGGTGTTAGTTGGGAGGACTGGGCAGTCTATGGGGCCTCTGGTAGTGGGTCAGTATTTATCCCTAGTATATGAATGGACTTTGGGAACCCATTCCTTTGGGAGGGATGCTCCACGTAAGGGATACTCCCTCAGCCAAGACACATCTGGGAGGGCCTGGGCCTTGCTCCATAGATGTGGCAGAATTTGAAGACTCCCCATGGAAGGCCTCGCCCACCCTGGGGAGCAAAAAGGGGGTGGAATGGGGGGTGGAGGGGACAGGAGAGAAGGGGAGGGTACAGGAACTGGGAAGTAGGATTGATATGTAAAACAAGCTTGTTTCTAATTTAAATAAAAAATTATATATATTAAAAAAAAAAAATCTTCCTCCATGCTGAGGCGCCCAGAAGGAAAGGAAAACATGATAAATGAGTCAAAGTTTTAGAGTTTAAAATGTTGTCATTTGAAAAAAAATCCAATGAACGCAGCAAGCCAATACCCAGTCACTTCACGTTTCAGAGCACACAACAGTGGAGGTGTAATTACAGTGGTTAATTGGTTCCTGGTAAAATGTCACTGCACGAAGAACTCATTAATACAGCATTTCAATCACAAGGGTTACCAGGTGTTCTACTAAGGGTCTATGATGCGCTATCCTGACTTCCTTCCCTGGTTACTTTCCCTCTGTGAAAAAGAAAATGCAAGCATCAATTCGTACCCTATGATCAGAAATACATTCTCTACAATTTGTGTTTAAAAACAAAATGAAATAAGCATGTGTGTCATGTCGCCAGAAAGGCTTCTATGTCGTTCAGAGAGGTCCTCATTAGATTTCTGTCTAAAAGCCTGAACTCTGAAAGTTAAGCAAAAAAATATGAGTTATTAGATAAATGTAAGTTCGTGAAATGTGCTCACATTGATCTCTCCCTATTAATACTATTTTAGAAAGTTAAAAAAAAATACATGATAAGACTAAAAGAAATCTTTTAGCACACTCTCCTGTCAATAATCCACATCAGAGTTGGAGTCAGCCCTAGGGACCAGAATAGTTTGAAAAAGGAATAAAAATGTTTCCCACACTTTAAAAAATAAACTTTGCAGCTATTATTTTAGTTAGGGGTGCGTATATGTGTGCTTGTTAATGTGTATCTGTGTATCTCTGTATGTATGTGTATGTTCAAATTTGTCTGCATATGTGTGTGTGTGTTTCACCTGTGTGTATGTGTATTTATGTGTATCTATGTGTGTGTTGTTGCAGAGTATGCATGTGTGTCTGTGTGTTGGTGCGGGGTAGACATGTGTATGTGTGTCTATGTGCATTTGTGTCTGTGTTGCTGCAGGGTATGAGTGTGTGTGTGTGTGTGTGTGTGTGTGTGTGTGTGTGTGTGTGTGTATTTGTGTGGTCATCAGAGGTAGATATGAGGTGACTTCCTCAGTGACTCTGTACCTTGTCTTTTGGAGCAGGGTCTCATTGATCCTGGGCTCTGATTGGTTAGAATATCTGGCCCAGGAGCTCCAAGATTCTCTTGCTTCTGTGACCAGCACTGGGGTCACAGGTGGGCACAGCCATGCCTGACTTTTACACAGATGCTGAGACTCTAAATTTAAGACACCATGCTTGTGCAGGAAACACGGGGTGACTTCCATGACCCACCTATTACACTTGTATATCCCAACATTCACATGCCTTCTGTATCTCTAAGTCAGCTTGAAGCGGGGATTATGTTAATAATGACTGAAATGAAAGCAGAAAACAGAGGAGGAGGAGAGTGGAAAGTGGAGAAGGGGGAAATGGGAGAGGGAGATGGGAGGGAGGAAAGGAAGGAGCGGACAAAGGAAGGAGAAAAGAGAGAAGAGGAGGAGCAGAGGTGGTGATAAAGGTGACGGAGAACGCCCTCCTCTGTCATCAGTCTGCACCTCCAGTTTCTGAAGATGCTGAGCACCTGAAGGAGACAGTCTTTATAACTGGGAAGAAAGCTGAACGCGTGTGCAGAACCCTGACCTTTCTCTTTATTGTGCATTGACTACTCCCAGCCCCAGTCTCTATGCAGCCTTTCATGGGAGGTACTCTCCTTTTCTCCACATCCTGAGCTTGTCATCCCATTTGTCTTCCAAGGGAGTGGCAGGGCAAGGTGAATGCTTTCAATCAAACAATTAAAGTCTTCCATGTGCTGAGATACTCATTTTAAATTTTTTTATCGCAATTATTTGTGTGTATCACGGTGCGCATGTGGAAATCAGAGGACAACTTTTGGAAGTCAGTGTTTGCCTTCTGCCATGTAGGCCCTCCTGGGAATTGAACTCAGGATGTCAGGCTTAACAGCAAGCGCTTTATCCACTGGGTCATGCCATTGGTCCAAAAACGCTGTCTTGAAAAGCATTTGCATGCTGTTTCAAATGAGGGGTTATTAACGTGAAATTTTTATTGTGAAATGAAGGTTTTGGAAAGCGCTCACACGTCAAGGTCGTCTTTGCACAGAAATCTCACTGCACACAAGTCTGTAACGGGTGGTGTGTACACATGGAACTCACTGCACACAGGTCTATAAACAGTATATAGCTGACTACAGAATTACAAAGGTGTCATATGGACTTGGAGTTTAATTTTTCTTTTCCACATTTTCAACGTTTCTTGCAATGAATGTTTGATGTTTTCTAAAATGAAAAAACATATTTTTAAGTGTGTGCACAGAATAAAAAGGACATCGTTTTCTGGATTTGGCTGGGATTCTTGAACTATAAATAGAATACCCATACCTGAGAAAGTGTGACACCTGAGGACAAGGACCCGGACAGGAAACAGCGGAAGAGCTCTCTGGGAAGAAACTGATAAAATTAAACGCTGAAGACGAAACCATTCTGTTTGGTTTTGCTATGGGGGTGAGGTCTCAGGTAGCCCAGGCTGACCTCAAACTCACTGTGTGGCCGAGGATAAACTTGAACTTCTGATCCTCCTGCATCTGCTTCCCAAGTGCTAGGCAGACAGCCTGAGCCATAAAGCCTACATTATGCAGTGCAGGGGGCGGAACCTGGGGCTTAGAGCATGCTGGGAAAGCTCTCCACCTCCAGAGCTGAATTCCAAGTGTCTGAAGAAGGCAGCATTTCTCATAGGCAAGGGGAAGCGTATTAGAGACGAGGTCTAGTTCAGCTGAGTGATTGTCTATTTATTACCGGAGCTTTGAGCCTCACAGCAAGGCAAACGGGATATAAAGGGGGTCTGTGAGGCTAGATTCCTTGCAAACTGGTGTAAAGGGATGGATAGATGCTGAGGAGATGCTCCCATTGGTAAAGTGTTTGTCTACAAACATGAGGACCTGAGTCTATCAGTCAAATTGTTTCCTGTGTGCTAAAACATAAGCAAAAACAGCTAGGTCTTGTGGCACAAGCTATGTAATCCCAACACTGAAGAGGCGGAGACAGGGGTGTCCCTGAGCCTCACTGGCCAGACAGCCCACGGGACAAATTCCAAGCCAGTGAGAGAGCTCATCTCAATAAAGCTAGCACCTAAGAGACAATATCTCAGGTTGTCTTCTGGCCTTCACACGTGTACGACATGCATAGGAACCCATACATACAGGAATGCACACACAAAGAACGCATAAAAATAAACAAAAAGGACAAATAAAATTTCTAAATAGCGTTCCAGGCAGACAGAAAGGCCCTACTAGACACAGTAGCAGCAAGACGTGGGGGCGTGGTTGACGTAACGTGTCTCCAGGGGGTGCAGGCAAATGATAGGCGAGATGGGAACCACGGAAGAGACAGAAAACCTATTCCTGGGTTCCACAACTGTCACACTGTGATCCAACATGGATTCATGGAATGTTGGTGAATTGGTAGTGTTGAGCCTCACCGTCCCACACAATAGCTATGGTTAAGAAATGTCCCCCACCAGAGGAAACCACCTTTGTGACACATGCAAACTCATCGCCCTCTTGCTGGGACTCCACCAGACTCAAGGATGCCCACACCCTCTGCTTACCTAGGATGAGGCAGAAAGTAGGTGCTGTGGCTCGAGCGTGAATCGCCTCCATAGGCTCAGGAGTCTGGCTGTGGGGAATACGAAAAGGACAGGCTGTGGGGTGTCTTACGGCCTAGCCCCACCTCCTATTCCTGCTGCCTCTTGAGGGCCGGCAGATCCAACATGATCAGCAGCTCCTTGCCCCTGTCCCCCCTCCCCCGTGATGGACTCTGTCTTCCCGGAATTGTGAGTGAAATAAGCCCTCTCCTTTGTTTTTCTGGGGGATTTTTGCCCTAGCAAAGGAAAGGTCACTAACACGATGGGTCTTCCATCCTTTGCTTTAACTGGACTGCAAGGATAGATGGCTGTATTCAGTGGCTGTGACCGCTGTGGCTGTGAGTCATGGACTGGGTGGCTTTGAATACATAGTGATTTCTCACATCATAGTCTTAGAAGCTGAGTGGGAGGACAAGGTGTTGCCAGGGCTATGTGACTATAAATAACCAACCCCCCTCCATCCATGCCTTTCTTCTCTTCTTTCTCCTCCTCCTCCTTTTACTGTGTGTGTGTGTGTGCGCGTGTGCCCGTGCATACATGTATGTATATGCACATGTGTCTGAGTCCATGTGGAGGTCACAATCTTAGCTATCACTCCTCAGGTCCTATCCATTTTAATTTGTTGTGGCTTATATTTATTTTCTTGTTGTTGAAGGAGGGAGCTCAGGAAATGGCACATGAACAGAGATCACAGGAGAACTTGTAGGAGTGACTTCTCTCCTTCCAGTGACGGAACCCAGAACCTTAGGTTTAGCTCCGAGCACCTTTGACCTGATGGTCCATTTCACCCTTCCCTCCTTACTCATTTGCTAAAACCATACCTCTCAATAGTGGGGCTTGCTAAGTAGACAAGGCGGGCTGACCAGCACACCCCAGGGATCTTCCTATAGTCACATCCCCAGGACCCAGGTAACAAGCAAGTGTTACCGTGCTTTATTTGTAATGATGTGTGTTTTGGGGCTAGAACACAAATCATCACACTTGCAAGGCAAACGCTTTATTAACTGAGCTATCTCCCCAGACCCCGTGCCTTTCTTCTGTGTTCTGCTTTTGCCAAAATTCTGATGGTTCTTCAATTAGATTAGCCCACACCACAATCACCTCACCTTTTCTCTATAAATCTTCAGAAATCCTATTTCTGAATCAGGTCACATGCGGGGGTGCTGAGACTTTGAATGTCAATATATCTTGGAAGGGAAGGGGAGATGCCAGTCAATTGAAAACCCTCTAAACACACACTCCATATCTCTGATGAGATGAGAGCTCACTGTGCTTCTGAAAATAATAACTGTTTGGGGAGATTTTTATGTACAGAAAATTAAGCACATTTCCCTGTCTGGAAAACAGTTGTAGGTATAAACACTCCTCATTCTTACCAAAATCTAAGGCACAAATCACCCCGTGGAGATGCTGTGATCTCAGGGCCTGCATCAATCTGCCTCCCTTTTTGTTCTACTGACTGTTTCTCTTCAGCAGGGTACAGCGTCACATCTGGGTGTTCACATGCATTTCTGGGTAACAATCCAAAAGTAGGCAATGACAGGAAGGACTAATAGTGTAGTAGCATAGGACAGAGATATAATATTTATTATGCATACTACTTTTTATCATACCACACCATACACCATAACTCACCAAACTGCATCATATTATGTATCACACCATACCATAGCACACCACCTCATACCACGCATCATACGTACTATACCATGCCATGCTACATCACTGAACACCATATCACACCACACCATACACCATACCACATATTACACACCATACCACACATTACAACACAACACGTATCACACCACACTATCCCACACCACACACATTAGACCACACTACACCACACCATACCACATCTTACCACATATCACACAGCACACCATACCATACCACACCGTATATCACATAGCATATCACACCGCACACACCACACCACAATATATTATAGCAGTTATCATGGATACTGGCTTGCTTAGCTAGAGTCTTTGCATGGTCACTGCACTCCCCCCTCCATGCACACTGCACTCCCCCTCCATACACACTACACTCCCCCTCCATGCACACTGCACTCCCCTCCATGCACACTGCACTCCCCCCTCCATGCACACTGCACTCCCCCTCCATGCACACTGCACTCCCCATCCCCTCCATGCACACTGCACCTCATCGCCTCCATGCACACTACACCCCACCCCCTCCATGCACACTGCACCCCACCCCCTCCATGCACACTACACTCCCCATCCATGCACACTGCACTCCCCCCTCCATGCACACTGCACTCCCCCTCCATGCACACTGCACCTCATCCCCTCCATGCACACTGCACCTCATCCCCTCCATACACATGCACTCCCCTCCATGCACACTGCACCCACCCCCTCCATGCACACTGCACCCCACCCCCTCCATGCACACTGCACTCCCCCTCCATGCACACTGCACCCCACCCCCTCCATGCACACTGCACTCCCCCCTCCATGCACACTGCACCCATCCCCTCCATGCACACTGCACTCCCCCTCCATGCACACTGCACTCCCCCCTCCATGCACACTGCACCCCACCCCCTCCATGCACAGGGCACTCACACCTCTTCTACATATTCTGCATTCTCATCCTCTTACTGAAAACACCACTTGCATCCCTTGCCAGCAACTGTCTCAGCTTATTTACTCTTGGTGTTCAAAACACAAAAGAGATGCAATTAAAGGAGACAAGTATGTCCTTTCCCTCCTAAATGTAGGAAATTTTCCTTCCCTCTCATTCCAGGAAGAACAGAAAGAGAAGGAAGCCTCTGGATGATGTCTTGTGCCTTTCAGTGTTGCAGAGAGCAGACATGCACAGGCACACAAGAAGTGGAGCTCCTTCTTTTACCTAGACCTTTGTATCTAGAATCCATGACTCACGGGGATGATGGCATTCCATGGTCCCAGAATGATGGAGTCAGGTCAGGTAGAGCTATTGGGGGCAGCCATATGAGAGCCTTTCCAAGAGATGCTGGACAAGAGAGAAGTTTCTATAAACTCTCAGCCACTAGGGGTTACTCAAAGCTAGAGACTAAACATCAAGGCCACCATGGGCTCAGTGCTAGATAAAGGAAAGCCACTGATTCACACAGCCTGAATCCAGGCATATTAGTCACTGCAGTGATGGTCCACAGATCAGTGGCCCATCTATCAACCCGCTCCTGCATCCAGGTCATCTTAGTCACTGCAGTGATGGTCCACAGATCAGTAGCCCATCTATCATCCCACTCCTGCATCCAGGTCATCTTAGCCACTTCAGTGATGGTTCATTACACTCATCCAACTCTCATGTTCCAGCATGGAAATGGACAGACCAGAACAAGGTGAAGATCTGATTCCTCTGAAGATCAAAGTCAGAATAAAACCGACTTACATAAATACAGCATCCTCTCTCTCACTCTCTCTCTCTCTCTCTCTCTCTCTCTCTCTCTCTCTCTCTCTCTCTCTCTCTCTCTCTCTCTCTCTCTCTCTCTCTCTCTCTCTCTCTCTCTCTCTCTCTCTATCTCATGTGTGTGTGTGTGTGTTTATGCATCCATGTATGAATGCATGTAGAGACCAAGGTAATGTTTCTCAGGTGCCATCCACCTTGTTTATTTAATATGGGATTTATGACTAGCCTGGAACCCAGCCAGGAAGCAGACAAAATGGACAATGAGGCCCAGGGATTAGACTATCTCTACCTCCCAAGCACTGGAGCCTGGATTTTTATTTTTAACCTGGGTTCTGGGAAGGAAACTCAGGCTCTCAAGTTTGCTAAGCAAGCATTTTACCAACTGAGCCATCTCCCCAGCCCCAGATAAAACTTTTCACAGAGCTAGAGGCAGATATGATGCCAACAGGAAATCACATATAAATTTGCCAGAGTGAGCAGCATGTACCTCCCAGACCCCAAGCCCAGAGCCATCATAGAAACCCTCTGGCACTCCCTCAGGAGAACCTCAGTGAATTCTCCCTTCCTTCCCCTGTCCTATTTCCTCATGAGCCCTGTGAATAGGAAATTTAAATACCATCTCCAAATCCAAGATGACATTTCCCAGGTGGACAAGGGTAGTCAGCTGGTCTGTCTCCTCTATATTGAGTGGGAAAGCAACAGACTTCTTCCTTCCAAACAGCCTTCAGCTGGGTTTCGCATACTCTTGTAAGTAACCCCAAATAAACTCACTGGGTCAGTAATTGTACATCTAGGTGGAATCCTTTCCTTGCTCACCTCTCTTCAGTGAAAAGCTTACACAATATGGACAGAGACAGGAAGATCTCAGCACCTCTCTTCCATGCACCATGAAACGCCTAAGGACCATACCACTTTAGGACCCTTCTCTGCCAAATGTAGTCTCACTTGGTGTGTTTAGAGTCAGCACTCAGGAATTAAAATCCCTGCCCTGCACCATGTGAAACACAAAGACATTTCCCTTCCATATCAGCACCTGCATTATGGCTCAGGAGGCCAGCATATGAGCTGTTTCCCTCCTCCATTGCCCGTCAATCTCAGCCTGGTCTCTCTGCCTTATCAAGAGTCAGAGGAGGCAAAAGGGAAGGTGGACAGTCATATATTCTGTGCCATACTCCTCCATCAACAATACCTTCTATGTGATGGATATTCCACATAGGGATAAGAGAGAGAGAGAGAGAGAGAGAGAGAGAGAGAGAGAGAGAGAGAGAGAGAGAGAGAGAGAGGTGTGTGTATTGGAGTGAGCTCAGGGGAACCTCCAAGCTATGTAGTACCTGAACAAGAGAGAAAATCTCATCACTTTCTGTATCTTTCTGCCGATCACCTATTTCTTTGTCCTGTACCCCATAAGTAGTGGCATAAACTGAGAGTTTTTCTTTAGTATTTTCTCTTTGTCTACAAACGGACTAACCCAGGATGAACTATGTCTTACAGTATCTAAGTGACCATAAAAAGAAGTTCTTATGAAGCCAACCAGTGGAGACAGGCAAGCTACTCCTACTAGCTTCTACCTTGGAAATTATTTCTCATACATCAAAGTGCTGAGAATAAGTGGCTGTTGAATGTCCATTCCTAAATGGTATAATCCATATCACTCCCTCTAAGGCTCAATTAACATCATGGAAGATAGGGTGGAAAGAATGTCAGAGCTAGAAGAGATGAGGAGGGCTGAGTAATTCTACCTTCAGGCATGATGTGAATCTTTAATTGTCAGCAACTGTGACAACTTGAATAAGACCTGTATAAAACAGGGCCCATCATGGAGATTGGAGGAGCTCATGAGGTTCTGCCCCTCTCCAAGTATTTTTAGGTAATTGGTGTTGCTAGGGGAGGGAGAGACATTTCTTCAATGGCATAGTCACTGGAAAATTCCTCAAGCTTCTTTAAGTAATCATAATTAAACTCTGGTACACACACACACACACACACACACACACACACACACTCACACAATGGGACCACCTCTGTAAAGACTGGTAGCTACTCACCCACTGTGCTGGATTAAATGACTGTGAGTGCTTAGCTATCAGTGGAACACCTTTATCAATGTTGCCCTTACAAATTTCATGGAACATTGCAGAAGAGGGGACACGAGGTACATAAGTGCTAAAGGATGGGGAGGAGTGATGTGAACTATTGTCCTTTGGAAATGACATGGATGCATGGTTACCTGCACAAGCCCTGCACCATGTCAAGACAATGGAAACTTCCAGCATGCAGTGGCACGAGCTCCCAGCTCCTCACTCCTAACTGAAGAGACATTGGCAGTTGATGTCTGCTGAGGGAGGGAGCACCCAAAAGTAGGTTCCCCAAGCACAAATGGGTAGCATTACGTAGAGTCACTGGGTTATTTAAAAATGAGGATATGGATTTTGGGGGGAGGTATGTTGGGGAAACTCAGGGGGAAAAATTTGGAAGGAGGAATTAGGAGGCGGATATTCTCAAGATACACTGTAAACATATATAAAATTTTCAAGTAGTGAAAAAATGGTCTTTGCAAAACATGCCCAATCTCTGTACTCATGTTGCATAGCTTGCCTTCCCTACCACTGTCCCTTGCTGGAGGCTGCCTAGGAGCAGAATTCCAGTTTCAACTGCTCAGCGAGCACTGGGCCCCGGCATGGGCTGCCAGTCTTTCTTTGCTCCTGACTTACAAGAGATGGGACAGAGGACAGAGAGGGGAAATGCCTTTGGTTTCTTTAAGCAGACAGCATACTACTGAAGCTGCTAACAAGAATCCTTTCTTGCATTTATAGTCACCTGTTTTCATAAATCAATAGAGGGTATCACAGAAAAGGGAAATGGGCAGTGGAAATCGCAAGTCTGACTAGGACCGTGGGCTTCTTAGTGAGCTCTTTAGCCTGCAATAATTAGGTCATGTTATTTTCATCCTTCAGGCTTCTGCAGAGAATCTGGAACAACAACAACAAAAGCTTTGCGTGTGATCCTGCCACATATTTGAATGTTCACCCTTCTTCAAAGCCCCCATGTCAGCCTTCAGCCCCCTAAGAAGCCTGTATGCTTTGACAAGGCTGGCCCTTGTCCAGAAGTCCTCCTCTGCAATGCTCGATGCACTTAATGTCAGAACAACACATTCTGATGAGCAAATGTATTCTGTCTCATGTGGGTCTCTCTTGATTCTCTGTGTTGGTCCCAATAGTGTGGCAGACTTTCTGAAGACTAAGACTCTACTTTATACTTATTTTGTATCCCCTGTGGCTTTTACGACTTTGCTGCCAACATGAAGGTACTCAATACATATTTGAAGTGAGTTGAATTGAATTTTCAATCAGACATACGCTAGATGGAGAGAGCCCTGATATAGCTAGGGGTGCAGCGCACAGAAGAGAGAGAGATCGTACATAAAGTTTCTTTCTGAAGTTTAGGTGCTGTGGAAACAGAAAGGGACTTCATCAGGGTAGCATATGCTGATTTAGCTAAGAGTGATATGGATAGTCTTGTTTATACATCTCTGGGAATAATGACCTGGGCTCCTGACACAATGTGATGGGTCTTTTTTTAAAAGGCCACACGGGGCTCTTAGAAAAAATGAAGGAGAGAGAAGTCTGGCTTTCTTCCTCGCTGCAGCATTAACCTTTTTCTCTTCTGGAGGTCTCCTGACTAGACAGGATTCATTCCTGTATCAAGAAATCCCCCAGAGGCCTGGTGCTGTCCATCAAATTGGTCTATCCGCTTCTGTATTTAAATCTTTGTTCACATACCATCTTTCATTTCTGTTCCTGTGATTAAAAAAAGACTGACAGAAAAGTACTTAGGGAAGAAAGGGTTTATTTGACTTTCAATTTCAGATTATAGTCCATTATTGTGGAGACGTCAAGGCAGGAACTTAAACCATCATCCACAGTCAAGAGCAGAATGAGAATGAACGCATATATCTTCAGTTGGCTAGCTTGCTTTCAGCTTTTTCCATCTTTCATGGCTCAATCCTGTATCTAGGGAATGGTGCCACCCACACTCAGTTGGGTCTTCTATATCAATTATTAAAACAATCCCCCATAGACATACCCACAAGTGACCTATATAACCCCTCATTAAAACTTTGTTCCCAGTTAATTTTACACTGTGCCAGGGACATGTTGATATAGGACTCTGTAGAAAACTGCACGTCACTAAACTAAACTTAGTGAGTTTAGCTTAAACGAGGAGTGATGAGCAAAGGGGTCAAGACCAGGCTGGAGAAACCCACAGAATCAGCTGACCTGAGCAAGGGGGAGCTCATGCATCGCAGTCTGATAGCTGGGAAACCAGCATAGGACTGACCCAGATTCCCTGAATGTGGTGTTAGTTAGGAGGACTGGGCAGTCTATGGGGCCTCTGGTAGTAGAATGGTATTCGTCCCTGGTGTATGGGTGGACTTTGGAACCCTTTCCACATGGAGGGATGCTCTCTCAGCCTGGACACACGAGGGAGGGGTGAGAACTAAAGGAGAAACCAAGGAAGGATGGGACTTACCGGCTCACATACCAATCGAGATCTAGGGATGTTGCCTCCTACAGTGGACCTTGCCCTCTCCCCACAGTCTCACGGGCATGGCCACAGATCAATCTTGTATGATCACTTCAATTAGGTTTCCTCTTTCCTGGTGTCTCTAGGTTATCTGACGTTGACAGTAAAAACTAACCAGCGCCCACACACAACTCAAATACCTCCTGTAGTGATAAACTTTACCATATGTGATGTAGCCAGATGTAGACATTGTGTTACTAAGTCTCTAAAGCTATAAGCTCAATAGACCTTTTTTTCCTTTACAGGAGTCCAATTTCACTTACTTTCGTATAGCAAGGTTTCACACAAATGTCTACACTAAATAAATAAAAGATGATCCCAAGGTCTTGGAAGCTATACGCTAATAAGGACAGGAAATGTTTCCTACATCATCAATATCTCCAAGTCACATGACTGTAGCCTGCAGGCTGAAACAAGGAATCAAAACCCAGAGTACCCTTCCCTTTGCCTGTCATGTAGTGTCACTCAGTTCCGTAGCTAGGAGGGCTGGGGCCTCTCATCCCCAAGCCCTGGCAGGTTTACAGACATGCTGCCTCCTCCCTAGAATCCGCTAAGTTCCCCTGTGCACTCGCCTGCTTCTGCTCACCCATCCCTCTGAGAAGACCCACAGCTGCACTCCTATAAAAACAACAGGCTGCTTCCCACTGCCAACCAGGTTTTTCCACCTGACTCATCTACCTGGGATCCCAGGGGCTCAAAAATGATTTTGAGGTTATGAGGATGAAGAAGGGGAGGAGAAACTAATTTAGAAATAGATATGGGTCATGTCTGTTCAATCAGTTATTTTTAAAAGGAAACAAAGACATTGAACAGGCTAAAGGTGGTTCAGTGGGTGAAGTATTTGTCCCATAGTTGTGAGAACCAGAATTCAGATCCCCAGAACCCACATACACACTGAGCAGGTAAGCCTTGCATTTGGGAGAGAGAGATAGGGTGCTTCCAGGGGAGCTGGCTGGCTAGATTAACAGAACTGGCGATCTCTGGGATTAGCAAGAGATCCTGCCTCGGGAAATACTTGGGGAGCAGTTGAGAGAGACACTTAATGTCAACCTCTGAACACTCCACATATATGAACACATATGCATGTGCCCACTCAGATACACATGCACGGGCACACACACACACACACACACACACACACACACACACACACACACACACACACACGACATAGAGCCAAAGAGAAGTAAGGCATTAGGAGCTGTCTTGATCCTTTGGGTCTGCTATAACAAAACCTGTTCGACTATATGATTTATAAAGAACAATAAATTGTTTTTCACAGTCCCTGAGGCTGAGAAGGCCAAGTCCAAGGTTTCAACAGGTTGGGTGTGTGATGCAACCTACCTCCTTGGTGGCTGTATTTTTATTGTGTCCTATGTACTGTAAATATCTCTCTCTCTCTCTCTCTCTCTCTCTCTCTCTCTCTCTCTCTCTCTCTCTCTCTTGTGTGTGTGTGTGTGTGTGTGTTTGTGTGTGTGTGTGTATGTGTGTGTGTGTGTGTCCCTCTCCCTTTCTCTCTCTCTCCCTTTCTCTCTTTCTCTTTACCTCTCTCTCTCCTTCTCTTTCTCCCTCTCCCCCTCTCTGCCTCTCCCTCTCTTTCTCTCTATCCCTCTCTCCCTTCCTCTCTCTCCCTCTCCTCTCTCAGCCTCTCTTTCTCTCTCCCTCTCTCCCCATCTCTCTCTCCCTCTCTCTCTCTCTCTCCCTCTCTTCCCCCCTTTCCCTCTCTGTCTCTTCTCTTTCCCTCTCTCTCTCTCTCTCTCTCTCTCTCTCTCTCTCTCTCTCTCTCTCTCTCTCTCTCTCTCTCTTTCTTCCTCTCTCTCTCTCTCTCTCTCTCTCTCCTCTCTCTTTCTTCCTCTCTCTCTCTCGCTCTCTCCATCCCCCCCCTCTCCCTCCTCCTTTCCTTCCTCTGTGGTACCCTCCCTCCCTTCTTCTGTCTCAACCCAAGGCTCTAGATCTTGTTCATCCTAATCACACGTTCCATTCCTGAGTGACATCGCCAGCCTTGGACCTAGGCACTAATCCTCTCATGAGGCTCTCACCCTCATAACCCCGCATTTCCCAAAGCCCTTGCCTTCAAACATCGTCGTTTAAGGGTCACGGTGTCAACATACAAATTTACAAAGTGCATCACAGCCTTCAGATCCCAACAAGAGATCTGCTAGCCACAATGTCTGCCATTGCCATCCTTTAGTGTCACAACAAAGGACTCTGGGAGTGAAGACACCAGGGCCATGAGCTGCATCTCTACTTGGTTCCCCCTGGTGATGGCAGCATGTCCCCCACGTAATGATTCTTTTTATGTGACAAGGAGTTGGCGGAAAGGATGCTGAGCGAAGGAGTCCATATATCCTCTGTAGCTTGAATTACTACAATGAATTTCTCCATTACTCACCTTTACACTGGACATTAATCACAAACAAAGCCTAAAAGTGCAGAGCCAGGGAGTCTGGAAGGATGTGCGATTTCAACCCTGTGGCCCATGCCAAGTGGATGGGTGCAGTGAGGGACCTGCAGCCTTCCCTCTCCCCATCTGTTTCTAAACCATGGATGAAAAGATGTGTGGAAGAAACTCTGCAGAGACTGAGAAGAGCTGGGCTGGTTAGAAAATGTCCTAAAGTCACCAACGAGACCCACAAAGGATCAAGACTGATCTCTGGCACCTACTGCTCACCATTCATCATTCCTACTTGCCTCTTACTCTACCCCTCCCCAAGGATTTATAGTAGTTAATGGTTGCCATTGGGGGAAACAGAGACGTTTCCTTCAGCAGTTTATCTACAGGAGAGTTGCCCATACTCCTGAAAGCAACCCTAAAATCATTAGGACACATACCCATGAAAGTAGAAAAAGGCTGGGTGAAATCCCAGAATGGATGGGGGAGGAGGGCATGAAGTCCCCACCCCAATCTGAGGAGCTATGGGCAATTGACAGCTATTGGAGAAGGGAATCGGAGTCAGCTTCCTTCATGTATTTCATCCTGAAAGGCATCCTCCCTCCAGTAGATGTGTAGACAGAGTTTCTGTCCTGCCTGGTCCCGCTGTTTAGTCCCAAATAAACATGCAGAGGCTTATATTAAGTATAAACTGTTTGGCCAGTGGCTCAGGCTTCTTATTGGCTAGCTTTCTCGTAACTATTAACCCATTTCTATTAAACTATGTGTTGCCCCGGGGCTGTGACTTACCCATAATGCTCCAGCATGATATTCCTCGATGAAGGTTACTGTACCCTATGCTAATTTTTAAAACTGAAATAAAAGTTGTGAAAAAAGTTAACACCATAAACAGGGCATTGCGATAGAAAGGGGCACCAGGTTGGGCAATACATGGGTCATCGTGTAAACTTGGAAAGCTAAAATTAAACTCACTTTGGGTTCTCTGAGCACCCGTCCAGAGATACGGTCCTTAGAGAAAGCTCCTGCAGTTCTCTGTCTGGGGCTGAGGCCTCATGAGTTTCTCCCCTCCATGTTGTCATGTCTATGGTGCCATCAGTGTTCATAACTACCTTCTAAATATATATCCTTACACCTACAGATGAGTATGGTTCTCAGCCATCATCAAAGACACTTCTCTTTGCAACAGAAAAACTACAACCAATCAAAGTGCAGAGAACTAGAGATCATCGGGTGTCTAGTCCCAGCTGATACATCCACAGTACAATTCCGGCACCTATCATTTTTAGAAGATGGGGTAAGAGCCAGAGGAATAGAAATGTTCCTATGAGATCGTGTCTCGTAAAAATCAGAGAAGCTACACCCACAAAATACCATTCCTCAATTGGTTACTCCGCGCCAAGTGGTCAGCCCTGAGATCGTATAAACACAAGTAACGTTATACAAACTGAGTAGGTTGTATTCATAAATTGGGACTGTATAGACAGACATTCACATGTATGTGTATGTGAGTATGTATGTATATAAATATTATGTATGTATAAACAATTAACTAAAAAAGAAGCCATGAATTTGAGGGAGAGCAAGGGAAGGTACACAGAGGTGCTGAAAGAATGGAAGGAAAGGGGAAAAACTTAGATTATAATTTTCAATACATTATTATTATTAGAAGAAGAGAGAGAAATAAAGGAAAGGATGGAAAGAGAGGGAGGAAAAAAGAAGGAAGGAAGGAAAAGAAGGAAGGAAAAAAGGAAGGAAGGAAGGGAGGAAGGAAGGAAGGAAGGGAGGGAGGGAGGAAGGAAGGAAGGAAGGAAGGAAGGAAGGAAGGAAGGAAGAGAGAGGGAGGGAGGGAGGGAGGAAGGAAGGAAGGAAGGAAGGAAGGAAGGAAGGAAGGAAGGAAGGAAGGAAGGAAGGAGAAGATAAAAATCTCATAGAGCAAACGACACCAGCCGCTCATTTCCTAGTCTTCCAACCCTGGCACAGGGAACAAAGTGAGCAGCATTTGCAGCTCTCACTTGGCTTTCTTTATAAGTATTTCTAATTTATATTTTTGTATGCGTTACTGTTCTCCTGCCACAATGAAATACCTAGCATTGTAACACGTCAGGGGGTGAGGGGGAGGGGTTCCCATTGCACCTGAAGTCAGGATGTAGTCAGGAGGTGGACCTGTGCTATAAAACCCCAAGCCCAGGCTGGAGAGATGCTCAGGGTTTAAGAGCTTGTGCTGCTCCTGCAAAGGACCAGAGTTCAATTCGCAGCAGCCGTACGAGGCAGCTCACTACTGCCTGCAACCCTGCCTGTGTGGACAACAAATGCACATGCATAGACCCACACTCAGCCACATACACACGTATAGTTTAAAACAATATGAATGCATCTATAAAGGTAATAAATAAAACTCCTTTAAGTGCTTTGAGGTCCAGTTCCAATGACCCACCCCCTCCAGTGACACTCCACTTCCTAAAGTTTTCCCAGCTTTCACAAACAGTGTCCCCAGTAGGGGACCAAGTGTTCAAACACTTGAGCCTGCAGGGACATTTTTCACTCAACCATAACCATAATCTTTCGTCTCAGAATCCTGAACCCATTGTTTTCAAGTCTCTGTTGTAAGAGATGAAAAGCAAAAATAAATTCCCACCCCCCCCAAAAAAGAGAAAGGATTTTAACACAATCCACCTTTAAAAACAAATTACAATTTAAAAAAAAAAAACAAACAAACATCCCTGGAAAGAAGCAAACGGAATATTCAATGTACAATGCACTCAAATGGAAGGAAGGCTTTACATTAGAGCAGGAATCTTTGTGACAGAGTTCAGAGGCAGGAGGATTAACATTTTGTAAATGTTGAGCCTAGAGATTTTCTTCCCTCCCACACTGAAAGGGCCCAGCTTCAAATTGAAAGAGATTGAAAGCCATGGCAGGCTGTGGGCTTTGCCTTCTAATATATGCAGCTGCAGGCGCCAGCCTAAGAAATGTGATTTTCCAGGCTGTTTGGCCAGAACTGTTATCATCTAAGATATCACTTAGGTGAGATACATTCTCTCTTAAAACAATAACCAATATTAGGCACTTGCTGCCTTCCCATTCAAATTCTGTAGATTTGAGATCTGGTTGCAGAGGAAAGGAGGGGAAGGCATTCTGGATTGGTTTCCTTGTTGGCAGGGGCTGACTGAGGCCTGGGAGTAGAGGGAAGCACATGGCAGCCAGTGGAAAGTCACTTCTGGTGTTGCTTTGTTGCTTGAAGTACATTTTTCCCTCCTCTGTCCCTGGAGAGAGAGAGAGAGAGAGAGAGAGAGAGAGAGAGAGAGAGAGAGAGAGAGAGAGAGAGAGAGGAGAGAGAGAGAGAAGGGAGGGAGGGAGGGAGGGAGGGAGAGGAGGGAGGGAGGGAGGGAGGAAAGGGAGGGAGGGAGGAGAGAGAGAGAGAGAGAGAGAGAGAGAGAGAGAGAGAGAGAGACCGAGACCTAGAGAGACAGAGACTCAGAGAGATTTGTGTGTGTATATAAATATCTATCGTGAGGGGGTGTGTATGTGATTGTGTGTATATGTCTGCGTGTGACAGTGTTTGTGTGTGTATGTGAAAATGTGTATCAGTGTGTGTGAGTATATATGTGAAGTTGTATGTGTGTGAGTGTGCAAGTGTATTATGACAGTGAATCTGTGTGTACATGTGTATGCAACTGCATGTCTGTGTGTGAGAGTGAATGTGTGTGTTCATATATGAGTATGTGGAGTGATTATTGGCATAAGAACTCATCGTATTTATGTCACCAGGAACCCATTACTGTACTAGAAAAAGAAAGGCTTAGTAGGGTTGTGGAATTGACTGGGTAGGTAATGTTTGCCTCAAAAGTATGAATGAAGAGCCAAGTTTGGATTCTCAGAACCCGTATGAGAAGCCAGGCATGGCAGCACAGGCTTGTAAACCCTGAAACTGGCGAGACAATGGGCAAAGATGGGGACATCCCCGGGAGCTTGCTGGCCTGCTTCTCCAGCCGTCTGACAAAGTTACACACCCTGCCTCAAACAAAGAAAAAATAAGGCATTTGAGGAAATGGTACCTGATGCTGTCCTCCAACTTTCACACACATGTCCACATGTGTGTGTTTACTGACAAGATGGTCAGGGTGAGACATTTGACAAAAGAATCCGGCTACTACGCTTGGCCTTAGTGGCACTGGCAAGAGGGAGAACCCAGGGAAAGGGTCCATCTGCAGCTAGTCCTCCTCAGGTGTCTGTGGGCACCTTCTGGTTGACCAGCTGACCCATCCATCCACAGCGCAGATGCCTGCTGTCACGGAGAGCAGGATACTATGCAAAGCCATGCTCCCTGTGATGCCCTGGTGTGGCAGGAAGGTAAGGTGGAGAGGGACATCAAATTAGCACACAGAGGAAGACAAGAGGTCCCCTACACATACACGTGCGTGTGCACACGCATTCACACACACACACTCACACGCACATGCACATGCACATACACAGAGAGACACACAAATACACACATGTACACACAATATGCACACACACAGAGACACACACTCAGACACACACACATACACACACACATACACACACACACACACACACACACACACCAAGGGCACCAATGCCATTGAAACCACTAAACATTTTTTGGGTTGGGTTTTGATTTTGGTTTGTTTATGATGACATCTTCCTAAATTGTTCATGCTAGTGGGGAATTTATGATCCTGCCTCCTACTCCACTCAAGTGGGATCATAGGTCTCCATATCGTGCAGGGACCTTAACTCTTAAGATAGATCATGAGACTTGACGGTATCTCAAAGCATAAGTTCTTAGAATGTTTTCTGAGTACCCTCCACCCAGTGTAATAAAGAAAATGGACAGAGCATTGCCAACATTACTATGGATAAAGCTGGCTTACCCCCGGCAGCCCCAAGAATCTGGTTCAGGCCACCCCACTCTCCAGATACCAACTAAACAGGCAAGTGATAGTCAGAGAAGGGAAATTTACCCATTGTGACCACACTAGAAAGAGGAACAAATAAACATGACCAGCAACCCCTACGCCCGTCTTCAGGGTCCTGACAGGAAGTTTGGTTTTAAAGGAGGCTGAGGGTTGTGCATAGCTATGCTGTCCCCATCTAGGTGTGGTCCCATCTGTCACCGACCCATCATTGTCTCAGCTCCAGTCTCTGCTGCTTGTGCTCTGACAAGTTGTCAGAAGTGTGTGAAGTCTCTTCCTGGGAGACAGATTCCTCCCCGACTGACACCAGACTTCAGCCTTTTTCTTCTCTTTGCATGAAATTTCTGAGGAAATTCTAATTCCCTGGGCTCCATACTTTCCATAGCCTAAGAGTCAAAGAGAGGGATGAGAGTGTCTCTTCAGAATCCCCTCACTCCTGCCACCATAGCAAAAAGAAAGAAAAGCAGCCTTCTTTAAGACAGAATCTACCATTTGGTAGGATAAAAAGGAATGCATTTCAAAAGAAGGAATTGTTTGAAGATGAAGTCCAAGGAAGAATTTGGGTTAGCCTGTAACTGTCTCCTCTTAGTACCTCATCTCATATGAAATGAAGAAAGGCTATTACAGCAGCTGGAAAACCTTTTTTAAAAAAGTCATCAGTGACTCGGTGACAGGACTATTAATACATTTTGGAGGGTCTGAGAGATGGCTCAATGTGGTAAAGATTAAGTAAACATATACAAGTACAATGACCTGAGTTAAATTCCTGGAACTCATGTAAAAGCCAAATGTGGTGTGCATGTCTGTAGTCTCATCACTGGGAAGACGGCACAGGCAGATCCTGGAGCCTCCTGGCCAGCTAGTCTGATTGTATCTATGAGCCCAGATTTTGTTAGAAACCTTTCCTCAATAAAAAAACTGATGAAGTAAAACACCCAATTTCGTTCTCCGGCCTCCATATGTATCTGAACACACATATACAAACATGTACACACAAATAAATAAAGAATATTCTCTTGGAGATATTTCACAATAACTTATCTTTTTGTGGACCATTCCATAAGTGTGCATAATGTATTTTGATCATATTCAATCCCTATTATCTCTGGAAGCTTTCTTCTCCCCAACATGGAGATACTTTAGGGTATTAATTTTTTAATTGTGTGTGTAAGTGTGCATATGTCTTTGTATCTGTGTGTGCACATGAGTAAATTGCGCATTGAAAGCAGAAGAAAGCTTTGGGTCTCCTGGAGTTGAAGTGACAAGAGGTCGTGGACCAACAGCCTGATGTGCGTACTGGGAGCGTAAACCCAGTGCTCTGCAAGAACAGACGACATATGCTTCTAACTGCTCAGTCATCTCCCTAGCTCTTTGAGGTACTAATTTTAAAATACGCTTCAATCGTTTAATTTTCAACTTAAGATTAAAGTCGAGAGTTCAAGGACAGGTAAGTGTGGAAAATATTCGAGGACCAAACCGTGCACACTCATTACTTTTCCCTGATCGATCCAGCCCCAGCACGCCTACATCTGTACCTTGTGATAAACAGGGTGTGAATAAGAGACAAGCGGACCACCTATCCACAGGGACTTCATCTCAGTTTGAAGGGTCTTCACACTTTTTCCTTCTGTCAGCGTGATAATGTGGAACCGTTTTTTTTTTTTTAAATCTTTGAGTGCGTTCATGCAAGCATATGTGAGATATTCATGTTTGTAAACATAACACACATACAGAGGTGTTGGTCTTCTCCCTCTTGCCTGTTTAAGGTGGTGTCTCTCTCTCTGTTCTCCACTGTGCGCATCGGGCTTAGCTGTCCTGTGAACTTCTGAAGACTCCTCCTGTCCCTACCTCCCACCTCCCATAAAGGCACTGAGTTTACAGATGTTACTCAAGCAGACTTTCGTTTAGGTGGGTCCTAAGATTCTGAAATCACACTTTTATGCTTGTGTGGTGAGATTTTGCCCCCTAGGTCGTCTCCCCAACCCTTGTTATTTGCTACCATTCTTTACCTGATGCCTTGATCCTGTCTGATACCCCATCTGTGCAAACAATCTGCCCAAGGCATGCAATGGGATGTATAAGGATGATAAGAGGAGTTATAGGAAGGCATGGTGATTTGCTCAGGTTTAGGGACATTATCACTTTTCCTAATGCTGAGAACAAAGGGAGGCATCATTAGCCAATGCAACTTGGACACTGGGATAAAAATCCTTTTTCTTAATGTGTCCCACTCAGAACAGACACACACTTGATTAAAATCACTTTCATAAGTAAAGGGACATTTTAATTTTTGTTGTTCCTAGGAATACTCAAGTCATAGATTACTGAAAACAGTCTGGGTCCCACAATGAGCAAGCAGCTCACAGGAAGAGAGTGACTTAAGGGCTCTGAGGATCTGCTCTAATTAAAACAGTGAGGCAAGAATCAGAAGGCAAATATATGCTATTAATAGAAGTCACTTTTCAGGGGCTAAGGAGATGGTTCTACGGGAAATGTAAATCCTAAACAAGCCTGAGTATCTGAGTTCAAGCTCCAGAACCCGCTTAAAAGTTGGCCACGGTGGTGTGCACTTGTGATCCCAACACTAGAGAGACATGTGTACCCTTGGGGCTCATTAGCCAACCAGACTACCCTCCCTACCTGGTGATTCCCAGGCCAGTGACAGGTAAATGAAGTCTGAATAGTGATACCCAAGGTCGATCTCTGGCCTCTACATATATGCATACACATGTAAACGCACACACACACCTCATGCACCCATACACTAGTCCTCCTCCTCCTCTGCCTGCACTAGAAAGACAAGTAAAAATCAAGCACGGAGGCCTGTGAAGACGTAATGAGCCCCTTTGGTGCCTATGAAAGTGCTCCGTGAGTGAATTTTGTGATGTTCCACTCAGCACAGTTTTTAATCAGCAGTGTCGAATTTCAGTGTTTTTATCAAGCTCCCAGATGCACTGATATCTCCGTCTCACCATAGCCAATACTGTGTGACAAGATGGTAAATCGGTGAAGTGGCAAAGAGAAAAATCCATGATGCTTTGGTCACAGGAAGTCTGGAATATGGGGACATGCTAACAAGGAGAAAGATATTTTACAAGAAACAGAAAGCTTTCATTGGCATATCATTGACATACGTTAATTACAAATAATGGACTTCATGATGGCATCGCATATCCACGTATGTGTACTTTGATCGTATTTACCACTTTGCTGTCTCTCATCCCCCTCCTGCTTCTGCTTGTCCTTTTCCTCTTCCCAACTGACTCCCCTTCCACTTCCCTATTTGTTTTCTCACACACTGAGTTTAATGAGGGTTTCTCGAATGAGCATGGGTGAGGAACTTTTCATAGAAGCATGAGCAACTTACCAGCACCTTAACCACTGAAGGAAATGCCTCTCTCTCTCTCTCTCTCTCTCTCTCTCTCTCTCTCTCTCTCTCTCTCTCTCTCAACAACCCAACAGCCAATAGCTCTTCTAGGAACGATGGGGTCTTATTAGCCCCTCCCTCATCCATGATGGAATGATGACAGATCTCTGATCAGGACCTCTGTAAGTAATCCAAATCGTGCCTTGGCCATGTCATGGCTAGAACACTCCATCCCTTCCTCAACACCCCACTGCACCCCCTTTCCTGCTGCCCCAGGTTTCCCCAGAAATGCTAGTATAAATGTCCAATTTAAGAGCTTAAACTCAACAACTCAGCTGTCCTCAGCACTTTTTCCATCAATGAGCAGAAGGATTCTTAAAGAAGACTGCTCAGCTGCACGTGATGGCTTGATTGTGCCGGGGAAAGTGAATCTGGTCGTATAGAGCTCATTATAATTCTTTAAATGTTATTAACTGATTTCATGTGTGTATCATCCCGAAATGTAACGTTTAGGCTGTTATTTCCAGGGCTTTGTTTATTTTTAGAGTAATTAGGCAGAGATGTTCTTTGATGTAATCATCTAAATGGTTTGTAATTCTAACCTCTCACTTCTTTTAAGAGCAGGAGGCTGGAGAGATGGAGAGATGAGCCAGCGGTTAAGGACCATTACTGACCCATGTTTGGTTCCCAGCACTCCTTTGGGAGTCTCTCAATGACCTGTACCTCCAGCTCCAAGGGATCCAATGCCCTCTTCTGGCCTCTGCGGGCACTGCACTCACCTGTTCACACACAGGCATTTTTGTATGTATGTTATAATTAAAAATATTTTTAAAGAGTTTAAGAAGTAATGATCCCTGTCAGCCTCCCAGAGGTTATGATTTTATTAATGTGAATATATATTCAGAGTCTGTGTAAGTTTTAAGCCTCCCCATGTGGTTCTAATGGGCAGCCCCCGGACGAGAATCTGAATTTAACCAAATGCAAGAGCACATGTGGGTTCTATGAAACCATGACACAGCAAAGTCATCCACACAGTGGCAGATTCCCAGCAAGAAATGATTTGTCGCAGCCAACCAGCCAACCCAAGCTTGTAAAGTTATAGCAAATATCACAAAGGACTAACCAAATCCTTTGATCTCAAAAACTTCTAAAAACCTAGCTATTTCTTTCCCTTTCCATTTTCCAAATCAAAGGCTTTGGGCAGATTATCTTTAAGCAGGTTTCAAAGAATTCCTGCTGAAATTGAAATGTTGGTAGTTTCCAGCAGATATCAGAAGGAAGCCACATGTTCGGTGTGCCTGACTGTCAGAATTACTTATTGATCCTACTGAGCTTTGAAAGGGGAGGGAGGAAACAAAGGTCAGAGAAGAGAAAGGAGAGGAGAGGAAGGGAAGAGTAAAAGGAAGGGGGGAGAAGAAGGAGGAGTCAGGGAGGGAGGGAGGGAGGGAGGGAGGGAGGGAGGGAGGGAGGGAGGGAGGGAGGGTGGAAACAAAGCAAAATCCTTTGACATAACATTATTTTTTTTCTGGAGCCAATTTTGATCAGAAATAGTCTAAATGATCTATGTTTATGAACAGCCACATCTGAGTCTACAGGTGAAAGGAGTTATTTTGAAGTGAGTTTTGGGTTTTCTTTACAGGTAAATCACTGAGAACCTCATAGAGATGAGCCAGGCAAGCTGCTGAGAAACAGAGACTGTAAGATCTAGGAATCAAGACTCCATGCAAGTCTTCTCTCTCTCTCTCTCTCTCTCTCTCTCTCTCTCTCTCTCTCTCTCTCTCTCTCTCTCTCTCTCTTCTCTCTCTGTGTGTGTGTGTGTGTGTGTGTGTGTGTGTTCTCCTGACACCAACAGCACTCCTAAACCCACCCACAGGTCTCTAGGAAATTCCTTCTCTTGAGCAACATGGAAATTTAGCATGACTCAGCAAAGGGCCCAGGGCAGATCTGTCCCACTAGCTGGCCCCATAAATCGATTTATACACCAAGGATGGCCAAACTCCAGTGTTTCAACATCTATTAGCTAGGAAACAGGAACTCACCTGGTCTGATGGAAAACCCAGTGATAATCTAAAAGTAATCCACTGCATTTCATGCTGTGTCTTTATGGAGGTTCCCATATGTACTTAAAGAGCCATAGAAAAGAGTGTCATCTAAAAAGAATCCTCGGGGCTCAGGAGAGGTTCATAGCATGGCTATTAAGTTTTGGCCACCAGGCATGAGGACGTGGATGTGATCCCCGGAAGCCTGATAAAATGTTAAAAATGATGGTGTTCACTTATAATTCCAGCACTGGGGGGGGGGGGACTGGCAGAACCCTGAAACTCACTGGCAGACCAGCTTAGCTGAGTTGGTGAGTCCCAAGCCAGTGAGAGACCTTGTCTTTAAAAATACAGCAAAGTGGATGACATCTTGAGGAATGACACCCTAGGTTGACCTCTGGCTTCTGCACACATGTGCACATATATGTACTTGCACCCAGATTCATAAACGTGAACATATATGTACATGTACACACACACACACACACACACACACACACACAGTAGATTAGAATACAGATACATAGACAAAAGACCAGGTAAAGACAGAAGAGAAAGCAGCTTTTATTTGAGAAAGGTAGAGGCCTAAACTGTTACTAACTCTGCTGACACTTGGATCTCTACCTTCCAACCTCCAGCACTACAAGAAAATAAATTTCTGTTGTTTAAGTCCTCCAGCTAGAAGCAAGTGGGCCAAGATCCAAAGATCTGGGCAAGAGGAAGACTTTAAACTTGTTATTACACATCTAGGCAAGTGGACATTTGACTCTAGGCTTTCCAACTTTTCAATACTGAGGAATTCAGAGTTACTTCTTAAGTACCATCTTTGGAAGGACTGCTGAAAAATATATCCAAAGACTCAACAAGTGAAACTGGCCAAGAAAACATTACATTTCTTCTTAGAATGGTGGATGACATAAGCTCATTTAGAAATGGGGAGAGAGAGAGAGAGAGAGAGAGAGAGAGAGAGAGAGAGAGAGAGAGAGAGGTGTTGTATCTTAGATATTGGTCAAGTCCTGAGTGTTAGTCTCCTTACAAAGTCCCTGTCAAGCATTACCCTTATACCACACTCCACAATTCAGCCGAAGCCCTCCAAGAAACACTGAAGATTGTTGTTGCTAAGTCTGTCTCTGTGAAGCCAGGCCACTGGCCAGGAAACAGCATGAGATGTGCCTAGCCCATTTGCTACAACTCAGCATGACTGGTATCAGAATCATCAGCCCTTCCCGGCACATCTGTCACCACCCGACCCTAGCATTTAAGGCACAGCTCACATCCTTCAGGTCCCATGACACGGTCTCTAACCAGCCTCCTTCAACCACGATGGGCTTTCTTTTGAACATCTGGAACGTTTTAGTGAATGAATTAGACTTAATAGAGTACAGGCAAAAAAAAAAAAATGTTTTTTCTCAATTTTGCAAATAAGCCTGACTACATCCATAACTACTAATGGGGGGGGGTCCGTGTGAATATGGATGTGCAGGTACACGTGGACTCATGCATGTGGAAGCCAGAGAACGGCCTTGGCTTTGCTCCTCAGGTACGGTCCACAGTGAGGAGCATCTGGAGATGGCCAATTTACATAGGCTGGCTGGGCAGGAAGCCCCCAAAACCCTTCTGTTCCATCTCGTCAATGCTGGGATTCCAATCATATTGCTGCCATGAGGACCAGCCTCCAGCAGCTCAGGGCTTGGGAGGAAGCCTACAGAGTCTGTGTTCTCTGACAGGGCCACAGCACAAGTGTATACACCACACCCTGCCTTTTACATGACTTCTGTTAGTCATACCCGGATGCCTCCTTTCGCTACCTTCTTTGATAAAAACAAATTGAGTCGTGTCATTGAGTTGGCCATCTTTGTATATCAACATATCCAAGGAAGTCATCATTGGAACATCAATCCAGCCCAATGTGGCATTAAGGATGCTACTTAATGAAATGTCTGTTGTCTCCCATCCAGCAAACACCTTGGCTTGAAAGGCCCTGTCTGGTCAATACAGATGTTTGAAGTAGATGCTTCCTCTCCTGATGTTTTCTGGGAAATGACTTTCCTTCAAGGGAATTTCTTGGAAAAAGCACTTACTCTGATCATCAGTTTCACGGCTTCATGCAAACCTTTTCCACATCTAAATCTTATTTCCCTTTCCGGGATCCATTTCCCAGTTAACTTAAGTAAACTCCCAAGTGACTTTTCTGGGCAGGGACCACAAAGGATAGACTCGGGCCATCTCACTCAGATTAGGCCTGTATCTTCCCAGGTAATGTTCTCTTTGAGTACTGTCAGGTGACAGCTGCTGGGAAAGGGAGAGTCCGGCTGGTTTTCTTTAGAGATGTGGTCCCTGGTGTGCTGCCTATGTTTGTGTGCAGATGGGCCTCACTGATGGGGCTCAGTGGGTTACTAATAACAAGAGTATAAAACAAAAGGAGGGCATGAAGGTGAAAGTAAGAGGAGTGGAAACACGAGGCAGGAGGAGGCGCTTGGTGCATGGATATGGTCAGCACACATTGCAGACATATATAGAATTTTCAAAGAATAAACTATGCTTTCAAACCAGGTATCGTGGAACGCACTATTCATCTCAGTACTTGAGGGTCAGAAACAAGTAGATCTCTATGAATTGAAGCCAGCCTGATCAATATAGTGCGTTCTGGGCCAGCAAGAGCTACATAGTAAGGCCTTGTTATTATATTATTGTGTGTGTGTGTGTGTGTGTGTGTGTGTGTGTGTGTGTGTGTGTGTGTGTGTAGAGGACATGAAACTGGAAGGAGGAGGGGACAGGATCTTGGAAGAGTTGGAGGTGGTAGAGGGTGAATTAAAAATATATTGCATATCTGGAATTCTCAAAGAATACATTTTTAAAGTTTGGTACTTAAAATACAAAAAGAAAAAGATGATGAAGAGGGAGGAGGAGAAGAAGAAGGAGAAGGAGGAAAAGGAGAAGAAGGAGGAGGAGAAGAGCAGGAGGAGAAGGAGAAGAAGAAGATGATGGTCCTTGGTCTCACTATCAGCAGAATCTCAACTTGCCCTCACTCCAGTCATTCTCCAGTGATCCTGTCTCAGAGCTGCGGGTCAGACACAATCTCAGCCACCTGCCTTTGTTCATTGTAGACAAGGATCAAATAACCATATCCGAACCTCCCAGATTCCTAGGAATGTGGCTAGACCTTCTAAGTAGTTTCCTCAAACTCCCTCCCTTCATTTGACTTCAAATATGAGAAGAAGGCCAGAGAAATGGTTCGATACGTAAAGGCACTTGCTGTGCAAGTCTGACAATCCAAGTTTGGTTCCCAAAACCTAATGTGAAAGGAGAGGAGTGACTCTTGTCACTGTTCTGAGTTCTACATGTGCCATGGTGCAATGCACTAATCCCCAAATACATTTATATTGTGCACACACACACACACACACACACACACACACACACACACACACTCACAATAATAAAGCTTTTGATATATGTGAGCAGAAGAATGCATAGAGCTTTCTCTCTCTGCCAAGATATAGTTTTCAACCTCCCTCCCATGGGTGGTGGGTGTGTGTGATGGCTAAGGACAATGAGCCAGCTCCGTAGTTTCTTCAAATGTCCTTCCCAAGTGGCCTTGTCTAGCATGCCGTCTTCTAAGATGGGATGCTTGAAAAGACTTGGCTTAATTTTGACTTTGGAATCATTGCTGAAAATCCGAGACAAGGGGAAGAGTGACAAGGAACAACTTGTGACTCTTCTATATGTATGAGCCCTAACAAGATTGCCTTTTCTTGAGAACCAATACCTGTCATAGTTAAACTTTGACAAGAGCTCAGAGGAAGCAAAGCAAGCAGAGAAAAACTTGTTGTTTGTGACTTCAACTTCCTCACAAGCTAATGGAGACTGTTGCGGAAACTTCAGAGACCCCAATCTGTAGTAATGGCCTGATGTTCCCTCTCTTTGGAAGCCGACGGTTGCTTCTTTGGATGGTCTCCAACAGCCAGTAGTGGTACTGGCTAGCCTCAACTTGCTGCATGGATGGTCGAATCATCCTTAACATGGGCTTGTGTTACTCTCCTAAGAATCAAGGGTTGCCCCGAAACCTATAGACAGAAATAGAGAAGAAGTCAATCTGAGCCAGCAAGATGGTTTTTGCGGGTAAAGGTGGCTTCAACGAGAAATGTCCAGCATGGGCTCCTGTATTCAAACATTTGGTACTCAGTTGGTAGCACTATTTAGTTACGGAGCTTTTCAGAGAGGGAGCCTTCCTAGAGGAAGTACATCATTGAGGGCGGGCTTTGAGTGTTTCCAATTTCTCCCTACTTCTTTTTTCCTCTCTTTGCTTCCTGCATGCAGATGAAGTGTGATCTCTCTGCTTCCTGATCCTGCTGCTATGTCTTCCCACAATATGGACGCTTTCCCTCTGGAACTGTAAACTAAAATTAACCTTCATTTATGTAAATTGCCTTTGATCGGGATATTCTATCACAGCAACAGAAAAATAACTAATACATGGCTCAAGCCTTGTGACTTAAGTTCAATGCCTGGGACCCATGGGAGAAGGCAGGTGTGACAGCACACATCTGTAATCCTGGCCCGGCTATAATAAGATGGGAGGTAGAGACAAGATAGTCATCCAGAGACACTTGAGCAAGCTAGCCTGAAGTACCAGTGTAGTGGCAACAAAAGAGACCCTGCCTTAATAATGCGGAAGGAAGGAACCAACTCCCAAAAGTTGCTCTCACACGGTGACATGTGTTCTCACATTCAAACATACACACTCACCAAGAAAAATATTTCTTTAATTTTTAAAGAAAAACCTCAGCTTGTGAGAAAAAGAGGGATCGTGTTAATACACAAACACACAGAAAGAGAAGGAGCTAAGAACATTCCGGCTCCCAGTTGTCTCCCTGCTGACTGGCTGTTCCCCTCCCCCACCCCTGGGTTTCTGATGTCCCAGGTATCCTTACACAAGTCATCTACTTGCAATTTAAGTTAACTAAGGTTAGTTTCTGTTTCTGCAGCCCAATTATCCATGCGATGCAGAACCACGATAGATACGCAAAATAGAATCGTGAACACAGCATCAGCAACAGGCAGTGCAATCAATTAGGGAAATAATCACAGGACTCCATACCTATGGGTAGTCCCGAGAGATGAGCAGGGTGGAACTATCCCAGCGAGAAAGCGGCATGATCTGAAGCGGAGATGAGGACTTGATACTCAGCTGAGGAGCCTACAGTATCCTGTGAACTCACAGGAGAGAAAATTAAAGAGTTCTTGGTAACATTCTAAAGAAGCCGGGATATTTTTAAAAATAATGAGCTGGGATAGCCTTTGGTGGCCATGTCATAGGAGCTGCAGTCAGCAAAGGAGCTTACGCAATACCGGCGAGAGGATAACAAAGCTACTCTGGGTTCGTTGCGCGTGTGGAGCCAAAGCCCAGGGAGAGCTCTTGCCAGAATGTTCCTTGTCTCTGCTGTGCTTTCTCGGGCTTACTGCTGCCATGTGCCTGCTGTATCTGGCATGGTATGATTACTGTGTGAAAGGATCCCACTGTATCCAGTATAGTGTGATTGTTTCTTGGGAAAATCTCTCTCCTCGTTGGGCAATTTACTTGCAGACCATAATGAAGATGATTTTTACAAGAGCAATGATGACTAGTTCGATCTATGATGTAATTGGATTTTCTGCGTGAGCCTACAAGATACAGGTGGTTAAGACATTTAGTAAAGATGATTAAGGAAATGGTGCACAATTCTGCAATTGTTCCAGTAAGAGATTCAAAAAAGGGGGGGGCAAAAATAGGCTAGAAGTCACCTTTGTTAGGTATGAGATTTGCAGAGGATGAAAAATGAGAACAAGGAAATTTCATGCATTAAGGACCCATGAATTCTGCCTGTGGAAAAGCAAGCAGATGATTAAAAAAGTTATGTCCCTACACCCAACGTTAGCCCTAAGCTTCTTGGTCATGTAGCTTACAGAATTAACCACAGGCTCCAGTATGCACCTTGAAAAAACAAAGATTTGAAAGGAAATGAAATGCCCCTGTTGTGTGTAAAGGAAAATCGATGGTGAATGGACCACGTGTTTAAAGTTTCGCTAGAGTAGAAAACAAAAATCTGTTATACTGAAACCTCAGCTGCCAGCCAGTTCAAAAGGAACTGGCTGAGATATACTTAGCTTGCTTAAAACTTTGCTAATCGGTTATAAAAGAACCGTTGTTTAGCTTGTGATCTTAATGCGATTTCTTCTTATGTGAATATTTTAATTTGTTTTTGGAAAATATGCAACTTGTGGCTGTGAGGTAATCTTTCCTTGTGTAGAAATATTTGTCTTAGCAGCTATGGAAGGGATAAGAAAAAATAAAAAGTAGAATAAGGAGGAAAGATGTGAAAGGAAACATCAGGGAAGAGGTAAACGGAAGGGAAAACGTCAGAAAAGATGCAAAGGGGGAAAACTAGGAAGAAAACAACAGTAACAATAACATGGTAAAAGAACAGCTGCAGAGAAAACAGAGTCAGAAGAAGGACAGCCAGAGGAGTAAAAAATAAAATGAAGGATCAAGCTTCGGTCCTCAGATAAAGTTGCCATGTGTGTCTGTGTGTCTGTCTGTGCCAGCGCCTCATCTGTCCACATCTCCTCTCCAACCTCTTGGCAGCAGAGAACAGCATAGGGTCCATGCTCCAGACGTTCATGGTTAGCTCCTAGAATAGAGGAGAAAGGAACAGGATTGATGTAGGTGAAGAGGAGTAAAAGCTGTGGTCATGTGATGTTTACACTGTCACCTCATCAAGACCTAGGACCATCTAAGGATGGAGCCTCTGGCCGTGCCTGAGAAGGACTTCCTGGACTGGGCTACTGGGGTAGAAAGTATTAGATAAGGTAGAAAGACCCACCATCCTCTGGGTAGGGGTCCCCAGCTGAATAAACAGAAGGATGTAAAGAGAATACCAGCGCTCTCTCTGCTTCCTGACTAGATACAACGTGACCCACTGCCTCATTCTTCTGCTGCCACAGCTTCCCCACAGTGATGGGCTGGACCCTCAAACGGTGTGAGCAAAAGAACCCTGCTTTCCTTTACTTGCTTTGTCCGGTGTTTTGTCACAAGTAACGAGGACAGGTAGTAACCTAGGCAATGATAATGAGGGGCCAGACTAGGAGAGTAGTAATTAGGATGAAGGAGCAGAGGTGAGGACCAATTTGACATGACAGTACTAAAGTGAGGGGAAGGTCCCATCATAGAAACAAGTCCAGATTTAAACTGTATCTAGTGTCCTAATCCATCTAGACAGAAGCTGTTGGCTTGATTACAGCCGACTTTGTGCAAGCTAATGCATGCTGGGTATTCATTATTTCGTAATGAGCGGCACCTTCTCTCAGTCTTTGGTAAGTGTTTCAACTTCTCTTCTGTTGTAGTAACAAAACACTAACCCACAAAGCGTCTTAGGGGAGGAAATGGTTTATTTGGCTTACACTTCCAAATCACAGTCAATCATTGAGGGAATTCAGGACAGGGACTCGGGTAGAAGCTTGTAGCAGAAACCATTAAGGAATGCTGCCTGCTGGCTTGCCTTCTGGTACATTCATTGACTTCTTTATACATGCCAAAACCACATGCCCAAGAAATGGCGCTACCCAGAGTGGGCTGGATTCACCTGCATCAATTAATAATAAAGACGTTCCCTCAAGGACAGGCCAGCAGAACAACCTGATAAAAACAGTACTGAACACAGACCGTTTTTTCAGATGAGCTGTGCCAAGTTGACAGTTACTGCTAACTAAACACTAACACTCCAGTTTGGGGGCTGCTTGTTTCCTTTTCTGTGAAATTGGGTTAGGAAGCTCTCCAAAACTGCAGGCTCTGGGTCATGTGGCAGAAATACCGAAGGGTATACAACATTTCTCTCTTGGAAAGAGACAAGCAAAGCAGAGCTGTACTCTGTAATAAAGAGTGCTATTTATTCAATTTCCACCCCCAAATTCGCCTGCTGTGATTCCCCACTCCAAGTCACAAGCTTGCCACAAACTATGAGCAACAGAAAGCTACTACTAAATGAATCTCTGTTTTACCTTTTTCTCCCCACCCCTCTGAATGTGACTGTGTGTGTTTGCATTTGCATATTGACAAATGAATGTGTGTGTGTGTGTGTGTGTGTGTGTGTGTGTGTGTTTCACACACATTTGTGCATATGTGAAGGCCAAAGGACAACCTCAACTATCTCAGATGCCAAACCTCCTTGATTTTGGTTTTTGGTTCCAAGTCTCTCATTGACCTGGAACTCACTGATTTGGCTAAACTGGCCAGAGAGTCCAGAAGTCTATCAGTTTTGTTTTGTTTTTCTATGTAGAGTCAAATCTAAATCCTCTATGCTTTTAAGGCAGGCACTTTACTGAGAGACTCTCCAACTTCAATAAAATTAAGCTCTGAAAGCTCCCTCCTCCAACACTGTACTTCATAGACTGTGAAATGCTAGACCACCCGAGGTTAAATATTGGTCACTGCCACTGTGAAACTAACCAAAGTCATAAGCTCACCCTGTGACTCCTCCTCTTCATCCGGGAAATGGATATAACAATTGCACTAGAAAGGAATGCTGTCTGTCTTGGTTAGCTTTAGATGACAACTCAAAACCTCCTAGAGTCACCAGAGAAGGAAACTCAACTGAGAGATGCCTAAGTCAGCCTATCAGTGGGGTTTTGTCTTCATCATTAACTAACGCAGGAGGGCCCAGTCGACTGTGGGTGGCACCATTCCCTGGTCAGGTGGCCCTGTGGTGTATGAGACGTTAGCTAAGAATGAGCCTGCGAAGGAGCCAGTAAACACGTCCCCCCACGGATTCTACATCAAGATCCTCACTGAGTCCCTATCCAGACTTCCTTTGTTAATGGACTATGACCCACAAGATGAAATAAACCCTTTCAAGCCCTAAGTTCTTTTGAGTCATGGTCTTTGTCTCAACAACAGAAAGAAATCCATAACACTACCTTAGTTACTTTCCCTGCTGCTATGAAAAAATACCCTGACAAAAAAGAAGACAACTTTTATTTTTTGGCTCACATTACAGCCCGTCACTGAAGGGTGGTTATCACAGCAGAGGCTGGGGGGAGCTGGTCACACCACATCCACAGCAGAGAAGCAGAGAGCAGTGAGTGCATGTGCTTGGCTAACTTTCTCTTTTATGCAGTCTAGGACCCAAGCCCAGGGAATGGTGTCACCCACGGTGAATAGGTATACCCACTTCAGTTAACCTAACCAAGGCAAGCCCCCATCACAGTCAAGCCCAGAGACCTATGATTTTAGATCTTATCAAACTGACAATTGAGAGTAAACACCCCAGATGCTTATAAAGAATAGACAGCCAAAGGCTCAGAAAGTGTTTAAAAGATTATTACATATATAGATACAACTCAAAAAAAATGTTAGTAAAAGGAAGCATTTGAATATGATCCCTGGTTTTGTTCAAGTGAGCAGCTCAGCTTCTCACTGGGGTATAGTTCACGTGGCAGAGTGCTTCCCCAGCATGCACCATGCCCTGGGTTCAATTCCCAGCTCTTCAGCACATGAATGAGTATGATAGCACATGGCTGTAATCCCAGGACCTGATTACATAACAAGCTGGAGGCTAGCCTGGGCTACACAAGACCTTGTCTCGAATAAAAACAGAAGTCATCATAAAATATGTCCCTTGTACTTAAAGGCATTATTCTTTAACAGCAAAGTGTTCTGTTTTGAAGGAACTTTGTGGATGGATACATTCTACCTTGAGTTTAATCCTAAAGAACGTTCATCAAAATTTTGTATAATCTGTTTTGGCCTGACAAGGAAAATTGTGTAACTTTGCTTGCTTTTGGTTTCCATACGGAAATCCTGGAGCCAAGATCAATGGGAAAGTGTTAAATTAGCAAGTCCTAGGTGCCTGGAACATCTATTCCTGTGGTGAGCTTTGCTGTTAATTTTAATCCAACTCTTACATATCATATTGAATCTCAGATAAGAGTCTGAATTCTTTCATGAGGAGGAGTTTAAAAATTAAGGACACATCAGAGATGGTGACTGAGGGGAACTCAGCCCTCATTCTCTCTGAAGCTCTTGCAGAAGTTGTCCATCCAACAAATCAATCAGTTGCTGGGCTGTGTGTGTGTGTGTGTGTGTGTGTGTGTGTGTGTGTGTGTGTGTGTGTGTGGTGTAAACCAGAGGATAGCCTCAGCTGTCATTCCTCAAGTGCCATCCTCCTTATTCTTTGAGCCAGGATATCTGTCACTGGTCTAGAACTCTTTTATTAAACCGGGCTGCCTGGTCAGCATGTCTGCCAGTCTCTGCCCCCTGTCACACTTCAGCAGGAGCAGTCACCTCCCTGCTCCCTCCTGATGATTGGAATGAGGAAGATGGGAGGTGGGAATGTGCAAAAAGAAAGCCAGCAGCAGAAAAGGGAACAGCAAGTGCCCCCGACACGCCTTCGTGCACATGCTGCTCTGCATTTCCACCTTCTCTGCGTAGCAGCCGTGAGTGTCACAGCAAGGTCAGGAAAAGGTTTACCATGCAGTCCTTGTAATTGCTTTCTAATAAACCTTGCAGAAAAGTGATGGTTAGACATGCTTCACCAGGTAAGCTTAACATATTTGCTTTTCCTGTCATCTCTGCTTCTCTCTTTCTCTCCCTCTCTCTCTCTCTGTGTCTCTGTGTGTGTGTGTGTGTGTGTGTGTGTGTGTGTGTGTGTGTGTGTTTCTCTGTTGGGTGGAGGCTGGAGGAGGTGTACAGCTGTGTGCATGAGTGCTCTCATATGTACGTGAACATGGAGAGAACAGTGATGGATGTCAGGTGTCTCCCTCAGGTCCTTCTCGTGTTATTTTTTTGAAGCAGATTCTCCCAAATTCACCTATTTTACTAGACTACCCGCTGGTGACCTCTGAGGATGCTGCTGACTCTACTTCCCCAGGTGTGGTGAATGAAAAATGGCCCCATGGGCTCATGGGGAGTGGTTAGTTTTAAAGAATTAGGACTGTGGCCCAGTTCCAGTGGGTGTGGCATTGTTGGAGGAAATGTGTGACTGGGGTGGGCTTTGAGGTTTCAGAAGCTCAAGCCAGGCCTGGTGGCTTACTCTGTCTTCCTGCTGCCTGCCAAAATAGATGTAAAACTCTCAGCTTCTTCTCCAGCACTGTGTCTGCCTGTGAGCTACCATGCTTCCCACCATGATGATAATGACCTCTGAAACATAAGCCAGCCCCAAATAAATTCTTTATAAGAGTTACTGTGGTCATGGTGTCTCTTCACAGCAATAGAAACACTGACAAGGACACCAGTAATGGGACTAAAGCATGTAACACCATGCCTCGCTTTTGTATGTGGGTCCTAGAGACCTGACTTCATGTCCAATGCCCATGCTTCCAGTGGTTAGAACCTGGTAACCCCAGGTTCTTAAACTCTTATTTCAGAATGAAATAAAGGCAACATACAGATTGCAAAGTCAGAAACTTCGAAACAAACAATAGTACAGACCAGATTGGTACATCATCAAGACTGAATGTGGGACACATGAGTGAGGGTACCCAAGAGCCCTAATTTTGGTTCAGAGCATCCCTTTATGGGGGTTCAGTGAAAGTAAGAGTTTGGCCACCAATGGGCATAGATGAGGAGGCATTCTGCCTTGATTGACAGACTAAGTTATGCAACTGTTTATCTATTGCTCCTGTCCCTTCTCATAATGCATCTAATTGTAATCATGCACATGCCTTATTATGCAAAGGAGTAAGATGATAAATAGGGGAATTTCTTAGTAGTTCTCTTTGAGGACACAGCTTGCCTTACTGCTCATGTGCCCAAAACCAAGTTGGCCTTCTTACTCTCCCACGTAGACATAAGCACAATATGATTAAAGAGAATGTTAGTTGGATGGTCACTAAGGAAAGGAGAAGTTTATCCCATCCTTCAGAGTTGGGTGGGCATGAGCTAGACGCAGGTGGGAGTCCTAGGCTGCTAACAGGTTGCTAGCTTCATTGTTAATAGAGGAGTACATGCATAATACACAGGTAAGAGCGCCAGGCCGCCAGGTGTGCTGTCTGAAGAGGAGGATGCACATAACACAAACACAGTGGAATCTCCAGTTGCTAAACTGCTCCCTGTGCCAACCTGCCTCATTTGCACAGCAAGCCCTTGCAATGGAACCAACTCCCTCACCCCAGTTAATACCCTTTGTAATTGCCTCAGGAAACCAATGCTGGTTATATAATCAGTGACGCTATTACCTTGAACTACCCAGGCTTTGAGAAGTAAGTGAAGACGAAAATACTCAGCACTGTGGTGAGTATTCCCAACCAATGCAGCCCGCCCAGTCAGTCAGGGGAAAGAACTGGCTGAAGGATGTGCTTCATCCATTAATCCTGGAAGAGAGAAGTCTCGAGACATATGCTCCCTTAAAAATGGAAAATGGCAATTCATTTGCAAAGTAATCATTTCTAATGCCTACCCCGACTTTTTATGCCTCTCTGAACTTCCCGGCTATATTTACAACGCACAACATTCTTCCTGTGTTATGAGTGTGTTCATGCTGCTTTTTTATTTGCATTGCAGAATATCACTGTAACCCCACCAGTCCTTATAAATTAAGTTTATTTTGAGATGAGAGGAATGGAACAGAAGTCATTCCTGCTGTGACTTAATGATCTAAGAGTTTATCTCTTTGTTTTTCTTGGGAAATTATATTGATGGGGCAAAGCAGAGGGTGGGTGAAGATAAACGCCCTCCCCTATATCCCATGCTTGCTCGCTTTACCGTTTTTAAGAAACGATGTATCCAAATAATCTGCTTCCAGATGTACTCGGATCAGACGGGGACACAGGGTAATTGAGATATAAGACTTCCATCTGTTGTGTCAATTGAAAAGCAGAAATGGGAAGGCAGAGAAAAGACGGAACTAGTTCTCACTGGCCAGTGAGCTCTGTGTGTGTATGAGTAAGGCAAGTACTCAGGGGCCGGGAGGAGCCAGTCCCGGTGGGGCGGAGGATCTTGACTCCAGCTCACCCCCTGCTGGCTGTCTGCTTGCTGCAAAGCGCACAGCGGTAGCTCATGACCCTCCTCCACTGACGTCTATATTCCCCGTGACTCATTCTCATTGGCTGCTGCACTGTCATGTTCCATCTCGATTGGCTGTCACGTATGCATCTATTCTTCCGTTCAACCCATATTCTTTCCTCTTCCCTTCTTATTGGTTGAAATCTCACCAAGAGTTTATAAAGAACGGATGGACAGCTCATCGTCCTAAAGAGTCCTTAAGTCCCATCCTATTCTCCACACGAGCATTCTGTCTTTCAAGCTATGCTGAAAGGTCCTCTCTCCCTCCCTCCCTCCCTCCCTCCCTCCCTCCCTCCCTCCCTCCCTCCCTCCCTCCCTCCCTCCCTCCCTCCCTCCCTCCCTCCCTCCCTCCCTCCCTCCCTCCCTCCCTCCCTCCCTCCCTCTCTCTCTCTCTCTCTCTCTCTCTCTCTCTCTCTCTCTCTCTCTGTGTGTGTGTGTGTGTCCATGTGGATATTAAGGCATATGCAGGCATACACACATGAAGTTGCACATAAATTTCAGGTGTGCATTTGTGTATGAGGCTTGCTGATTTAATTACCCATTGTCCTGCTTGTTTCCCAGTGCCGTTTGTTTGGAGTATCATCTTCCACCTTCTCCTGAGGTTGCCTCTGTCTTTGAGGATGAGGTACATTTCTTGGAGGCCATTAAAAAATGAATTTTTTTAAACCAGTGTGCTACTCTGTGTCTTTGGTTGAAGAATGGAGACCATTAATATTCAGAGACAGCTTATAGATGCATGGCAGGGCAAAGAGTTAAGGGTTTCTAGGGAAGGGAGAGACCTGTTTGTTTTTTTTTTTTTTCAGTAGTGTAGCCACTGGTAAGGTTCCCATAGTCCTATAACCCCTCATCCAGGTTCTTTTAAGCAACCATAATGAATTGACAGAAATAAAAGTGGAAAGAATTGGGAAGAGTCTATGTATGCGTGTGGGCGAGACCCACACTGCCATACGCATGTGTGGAGGTCAGAGAAGAACTTGTGGGAATTGATTCTCTCTTTTCCTGTGAGTCTGGAGGATGGAACTCAGCTTGTCAGGGCTGGGGTGCCAACACCTGTACTCAGTGAGCCATCTCCCTGGCTCTGGTTTGCATTTGGGACAACAGGGGATCAGAGCATGCAGTTCTCAAGCCTCCCTTCTAGAAAGTGGGCCTGTAAAGACAACCACAAAGAGATGGGAAAGTGAAATGCCCTCAGGTGTTAGCAGCGTTCGAGTATGTTTAACTCTGTGCTGCCCGGGCTCATACTTGACAGTAAAGGTTACCAGCAGACACCCTGGTGCTGTGTGTCTGGCTGTCTTTCTTACCGGGAAACCTGGGGGTGAGACACCCAGTTAAAGGGACATGGGTTTGGCAGGTGCCGTTGTCATTTATACACTTCCTTACTGCCCTGAGGCAATGCGTTCAGTGGAGTCAGCTCATGTGCCTGGTCCTACTCAGCATCCGTCATCAGAGAAGGTCCCTGCGAAGAGCCGACATCATGGTTTACTATCTTGTAAGCAGACAGGTGGTGGGGAAAACTGGATATTGCCACCTCCTCCTACCCTAGCCCTGCTCACCAGATTTCAGGCCAAACAAGGTCTAAATCGAGCACTGTGCTGGCTTTTTCTAAATCGCCTCTCCAGGAAGCTACTACAGCACATAACACACAAGAATCACCTTCTGGGTCCAGCCTAGGTATCCAACAGCATGGTACTGCGTGGAGAAAGTGTGGTGTCTACACTCCGTGGAACTTTCTTCCACCATAAAGAAAGAACTTGAGACATTAGTATAAAGGGAACGAAACTGGAGATCACTTTATTAAGTGAATTAATCTGGCCTCAGAAAGACAATACGTTTTCTTTTGCATGTGTTTCCTAACATAAAATTGTGTGTTTGTTAAATGAAAAGCAGAAGAGGGGCCATAGAGGGAAACAAATTGCATTAATAAAAGAAGAAGCAAGGGAATGGGGGGGGCGGGAGGGGATGGAGAGGGAGGTTTGCTCAATACATAATCTATATCTGAGAGAAAAATAAACTAAAGATGTGGATTCTAGAATTTCTGTGAAGTAGCTGAGCATTTTCCTTTTTAAATGTATTTACTCACTCATTTATGTGTGCATGTGTGTGCATTTGCATGTGTGTGTCTGTACATGCAGGAACCCATGAAGGCTGGAGTTACAGGTGGTTGTGAGTTGTCTGACGCAGGTGCTAGGATCTGAGTCTGATCCTCATGATTAAGCAGCAAGCACCTTTAACCCCTGAGCCATCTCTCCAGCCCCAGATGAGCATTCTCCAGGGTTTTCCTTACCCAAAGAGTACACCAAATGAGTTCATAGTGCCACCACCGGTCTCATAGTTTCTACAAAAATCCGTGTCCATCCAGAGCCTCAGGCTGAGACCGTCTTCAGAAAGAGGGTGTGGTGATATATTATTTATGGTTTATTAAAGCTCGGCTGTGGATTCAGAGAAGCAAAGGGGTGATCCTCAGACTGCTCCTGACTTCACTGCTCCTCAGATTCACTCACACTGCTGTGCTCTCCTCACTGTGGCTAGAGACCCTGTGCCTTCCTATCTTCAGTGTGGCTGGAGAATGAATCCCTGGTACTGACTACTAGAGACCCAGCTCCTATCTTTTACACCCCTCTAGTGCGGGGATTAAAGGCGTGCGGTCCCAGATGCTGAGATCATCTTTGTGTGGGCTGTTTCTCTTTAGGACTTGATTAACGTTGTGTAGATCTGGGTAGCCTTGAACTCACAGAGATCCATCTGTCTGCCTTTTGATCCTGAGTCCTAGGGTTAAAGGTGTGTACCACCACCTCCTAGCTCTATGGCTGCTGGGGTTAAAGGTGTGTACCACCGCTGCCTGACCTCTATAGCTTGAAGCTGACTTTGCTTTCTGAATCCTCGGGGAAGATTTAATAAATCATAAATAATAAATCACCACAGAGGGCCTTTGTAGGTGCCAAGAGTAGGGTGAGCCTAGGCTGCATGGGAGAGTGTACGATGAGAAACAAAGACAGACAAACATCAGAGAAGAGCCTGGCACAGTGCAGTTGCCAAACATGGAAGGCCCGGGGATGCCAAACAGCAGAAGGCAGAAAGGGTCAGATAGTGCTTCTGCCCGGGTCCTTCAGCGGAGAGACGGAACCAGGTCAACACCTCGACATTGGACTTCTGGCCCCCACAGAGTCACGTGAAAGCACATTGCTGGGTGCTCGTTGTTTCATTAAGATTTATTTACTTATTTATTTGTTGGGGTCTCAATGCTCTGCGGTTCCTTTCTCAGGCACAAGTCCTGACTGCTAAAGCTTCGGGCAGGAAACAACAGATTCCTCTAAGGAACGAGACCAGAAGGTCAGGGGAGTGCGGAAGAAGGAACTCAGACAAAGAGCTCCAAAAGACTGCTTGCTCAAGCCCTGCCATCTAAATGCTATGTAAACAGCAGTGGGGAAAAACTAAAATTGTTCTTTCCTGGAGTGAACCCAGAGTCCTGTCTCTGTCCTCCTTTCCAGGTCCCTGTGTCGCACCTGGCTGCACTAGTTACGACATTTATTTATTCATCGTTTACTTTGGGGAGGTGGCGTGAATGTACGAGAAAGTGTGTGGATGAGAAAGCTGGAGGCCAGAAGAGGGTGTCAGGTGTCCTCCTCTATCCCTCTTTACCTAGTCCTGGGAAATAAGGGTCTGGCCCTGAAGCCGGGGCCCAAGGCTTCTCAGCTAAGTGAGGAATCAGCAAGTCCTAGTGTTCGCACTGTCTCCAGCACCCAGGGAGGTACAGTTACAGGCCTGTGTTGGACCCCTGGCTTGTTATGTGAGTAATGGGCTCTCAACACTGGTCCTTATGACAGCCAGCACTCCTAACCACTGAGCCATCGCTTAACCTCCTGTTGTTGTAAGTACTTCGCTAAGAGCATTAGAAAAATAAAACAGTATCTAGTAACCAGTGCTGCCAACATAATCTGTGTGTTCGTTACCGGGTCCTGCTCATAGAGCACTCTTCACTGGCTCATTTTAACCTCAAAGCAGCCTTGGCAGGGAGGAACTGTTATGCTAATTTTACATATGAGGAATTAGCATCAGAAGAGATAGCAGGTCATGTGCTCACAACTGTTCTTCATCTGGAGGATGCTCAAACGGTCCAGCTGCCAAGGTCCAATTCAGACTCACCAACCAGGGCCTCTGAGAGTTGAAAAGCTTAACTGAGATGAACGTATGATCTGTGGGAGATGGTATGAACCATGGGGCGTTACTCAGCCATAAATCAGAGCAAAACGGAATCATTTTCAGTAATGGATTGAAGAGAAGGACCTTAGGTTGAGTGCTATGAGACAGAAAGACAAACAGCATATGTTCTCACATCCATGTAGAAGTTAACATTCATCTCATAGACTCGAAGAGCAAATGTCAGGCAGAACCTATGAGCGGTGTGGTGAATAGAGAGATGGAGAGACACAGAGGTACAGACATGACTTAGGTAGAAGAAATGATCTCCAATGCTCAGTAGCACATCCAGAATACTGGTTCTCAGTGACTGACTAAAAACGTATCAAAAGAGCTGACAGAGAGGATTTTGAATACTCCTAACACTTTGATATATGCCTCATATATGTTCCTTGCCATGATCTGATTGTCGCACGTTGCATAAATGTATTGAAACTTTCATCACTCTTAGTTACATGAATATGTACAGTCACTATAATCCCGGTAGCATACATAGCAATAGGACTGAGAGGTAGCTTAGCCTGTAAACTTCTTGCCACACAAGAATCCATGTGGAAAACTGGATATGGAGGACACACTTGCAGTCTTGGCACTGAGGATGCAGACAGTCAGGTCACTGTGGCCCAGTGGCCAGCCAGACTCTTTGAATCAGCAAGCTCCAGACCAGTAAGAGAGGCCGTCTCAAAAAGCAAGACAAACAGCTAGTTAAGGTTGACCCCTGGCCTCCGAGCACAGGTGTGTAACACATGTACACAACACACATAAATCTATATTTATAGAAGTAAAATAAGGGGCTGGGAGGTGGCTCAGTCCATACAGGCCAGCAAGACGACCTGAATTCAGATCCTAGCACCCACATCAAAGTCAAACACACTGGCATAGCCAGAAGAAATGGTACAGGCGGCTCTCTGGATCTCACTGGCCCAGAAGCCAGCCTAGTCAAATCAGCAAGATATAGCTAGGTACCATGAGATGCCCTCTCTCAAAATGATAGATAGATAGATAGATAGATAGATAGATAGATAGATAGATAGATGGATGGATGGATGGATGGATGGATGGATGGATGGATGGGTGGATGGACGGACGGACGGACAGACAGACAGACAGACAGACAGACAGACAGACAGACAGATAGACAGATAGATAGATAGATAGATAGATAGATAAAGAACAATGGAGGAAGACACCAGAGGTCTACCCACAGCTTCTGTATGTCCCCTCTTCTCTCTCTCTCTCTCTCTCTCTCTCTCTCTCTCTCTCTCTCTCTCTCTCTGTCTCTGTCTGTTTGCGTGTGTGTGTGTGTGCTCCTCTCTCTCCTTCCCCCTCCTCTCTCCATGCCCAGAAGACAATAAATAAATACAAGTGTTGTGAACACACATCATCTCATTTTCCTACCAGTGGAGCAGAAATGCATCTGGGAAATCAGACTTACAGAACGGAGCAGAAAGATGAGGCGCCTACCCATGCAATAATAAGAAATGATGCTCTTTGGATTCTCCGCAAGTTGCGAGTGCTCTCAATGAAAGCTTTAAAGCCCTAACGTACAATGAAGAGCACAGGGGACCTGGAGCCACACCCCTGGGATGCCAGCAGACCCAGAGCTTCAGAGAGAGCTCAGCGAACAGATGGGGATGTTTCTTTCCACTCCTAGACTGGAGCGAGCGGACTTGCAGCAGCAGTGATGAGAACATGAGAGAGAGAGAGGGTCTGCTGATTTCTGCAGTGTGGCTCTTTGAATGCATTCCCCTTTTAGTGTGTTATGGCATTTGCCGGAAACCTTCTGAAATTACTACACTGATGTACAAATCACATCGGTTGCAAAAAAGGAAAAAGAGGCGTGCTGACTGTCCAGAAACTTTCAAACACTTGCTGTCAGGGAGGCTCCTACTGTTGCACCACAAACTAGAAAGAGCCAGAATACAGCATGCCAGCAGACAGTTCTCCCTATAAACACAGTGCCTGGAGCTTTCAAGAGATGTTTGAAGTGCAAAAATGTAAGTAGTATCTGAGGACCCGCACCTGAGTTGTCTTCTTGCCTCTATGCACACACAAGAACAAACACACACACACACACACACACACACACACACACACACACACACTTATACATGCACATAAGCTGTGGAATGAGTATATCCAATGCAACCAAGTCTCTAGAAGGGTCTCAGCCTTGCCATTTGCTGTATCAGACTCAGGCACGTCTTTCCATTACTATTACTCTTTGACAGTTTCATATACATATGTATAAACACACGTAATGAAATTGAGTCATTTTTTCCTCACATTCCCTTCTCGTCCCCCCTTCTTCTCCTTCTGGAACCATTCTTCTTCCCAACAAGTCCCCTCTAACTATCCTGTCTCATTTTGCGCATAACTGGGTTTGATTGCATGAGCATGAATGGGAGGCTATTTCCTGGAGAAGGGGAAACATGTCAGTGGCTACACCACTAAAGAAAAAAAAAACCTTCCCATAGGCACCACTAACTTCCAGTAATCCCTCTGGGAAGTGTGGGGCCTCGTGAGCCCCTCTACCATCCGAGATGAAATAGTGACCTATCTTGACTTAAGCAGACAATCAAAGGTGCAGTGAGTTCATGAGTTCCACAGTCGTGTGGTGTCCAGAGAGTATCATTTAGCAGCACACTTGCCTTCTGTCCCTTCTTCTGTGATATGCTCTGAGCCTGGAGCATTTGATATAAATAGCTCATCAAGGAGCGTATTACTCCATCACTTATCCTTGGTGCTTTGACCAGTTGCGAGTTTCTGCATTGACTACATCTCCCTGCAATAAGAACGTCCTCTGACAAAGACTGAGAGCAGCTCTACTCTATAGAAGCAAACATGAGTGTTCAGAGGGGACTTTGTCATAGGGCTGCCCTGTGTGGTGTTGGCAGCATCTTTGACCCCATCCACTGTATGCCAGGAGAAGCCTTGCCCCAGCTGATGACCAAAAATATAAATTCAGGACGGCAGTTATTCTTCCTCCCAACCAAGAACTACCAAAAGACTAACTACACAGAGGAATGTGGGCCCCTCAACTTGGGGAAATCTATGCTCACGAGGCTCATTAAATAGCAAAGATGCGATAGGACATCCCTCCTTTCTGCTCTGGCTCCTTTCAGATTCCCAGAGCCCATTTGTATCCACTAATACAAAAACAAAGTCTTCTAGCACAATAGAGGCATGATTGTTTGGGGGAGAAATCCACCGCTTTCTGATTGAACTTGAAGCCCACTTCATAGGTGGGAAGTCCTATGTAGTTCTACAAACCTGATCAAAGCCTTGGCTGCAGAGGCCTACCACTGTTATTTTACTAAATGGACATATCGTACTGCCTTCTAAATGTTCGTGTTTATATCCAGGAAGTCATCCCTCTCCCTATGAAGAATTTTGCACATAAGTCCTAACTGGTTGAAAGTCCAAAGATAAGTGACTATTGAGTCTAGGAGACAAACCTCTGTATGTGCCCTTGAAGAAGTTTCTAGATTAAGCTAACTGCTGTGGAAAGACGCATCCTAACTGTGGTGGTCTATTCCAAGGGCTGGGGTCTGGACAGAATAAAAAGGAGAAAGAGCTGAGCACCAGCATCCACCTCCCTCTGCTCCCTGACTGCTGATATGGTGTTATCAGCTGCCCCATGCTCCTCTCACCTTGACTTCCTCTCCATTGTCGCCTGGACCCTCAAACTATTAGCCAAAAGAAACCCTCCCTTCCTCCCTCCCTTCCTTCCTCCCTTCCTCCCTTCCTCCCTTCCTTCCTCCCTCCCTCCCTTCCTTCCTCCCTCCCTTCCTCTTTTCCTTCCTCCCTCCCTTCCTCCCTTCCTTCCTTCCTCCCTCCCTTTCTTCCTCCCTCCCTTCCTCCCTCCCTTCCTTCCTCCCTTCCTTCCTTCTTCCCTTCCTTCCTCCCTCCCTTCCTCCCTTCCTTCCTCCCTCCCTTCCTCTCCCTCCCTCCCTTCCTTCCTCCCTCCCTCCCTTCCTCCCTCCCTTCCTCCCTTCCTTCCTTCCTCCCTCCCTTCCTCTTTTCCTTCCTCCCTCCCTTCCTCCCTTCCTTCCTTCCTCCCTCCCTTTCTTCCTCCCTCCCTTCCTCCCTCCCTTCCTTCCTCCCTTCCTTCCTTCTTCCCTTCCTTCCTCCCTCCCTTCCTCCCTTCCTTCCTCCCTCCCTTCCTTCCTCCCTTCCTCCCTTCCTTCCTCCCTCCCTTTCTCCCTCCCTCCCTTTCTTCCTCCCTCCCTTCCTCCCTCCCTTCCTCCCTCCCTCCCTTTCTTCCTCCCTCCCTTCCTCCCTCCCTCCCTTTCTTCCTCCCTCCCTTCCTCCCTTCCTTCCTTCCTCCCTCCCTTCCTCCCTTCCTTCCTCCCTCCCTTCCTCCCTCCCTTCCTCCCTCCCTTTCTCCCTTCCTTCCTTCCTCCCTCCCTTTCTCCCTTCCTTCCTTCCTTCCTTCCTCCCTCCTCCCTCCTTCCTTCCTTCCTCCCTTCCTCCCTCCCTTCCTTAAGTTGCTTTTGTCAAATATTTTGTTGTAGCAATGAGAAACAAATATGAACAATGTAGGTGTAGAGTTTCAGTTTTACAAAAGTTGAAAGTTCTCAAAAGCTGTTGAGAAACAATAGAAATATAAACACGACTTAGAATTCACTTAAAATTTGGGGGGGGGCTACGTTTCCTGATACGGTTGTCACCACATTTTAATGAGAGTCTGCTCCTATGACTGCCTTGTACAAACTCTTCCCTGGTTCATTTTCTCTTCTGCTCTTCCTGGAGCCCTCTTTAAATCACTCCACCACATCACTCTGCTCCAAGCAAATGTGTCTCGGTTCCAGGAAATGACATCTCTCATGGCGGCCCCCTTTGCTCACACAGCTCCTAATATTACCCCTGAGGCTCATGCATTAAGTAACTATTGCCCATTTTCCACTTCAGCTCACCCTAAGAAACTGTGACATCCCCCCACACACAAGCGCTTCAGCGCCTCGCATGACTGTGTCTCCAGGGACGAGTGTTGCCGTCCATCATTTACCAGCTCATTTATCAATTCATCACTCATCAAGACCTAGTTCTGTACTTTAAGAGCAATGCAGTCAAATTATGTTTCCTTCGCTTCGTCCCGCTTGCAGAGAATGTTGCCTGCCTTCCTCCAAATCTGACTCTCTAGGATCTTCTCACTAAACGTCTCATGTTACCTTCGCCCGGTCCTGCCTGCCTTGCACCTTCCTATGCGCTTCTTTCCCGAGTCTGCTGGGTTCTAAACTTCAGCATCAGTGTACAGTGCTCCCCGAGATTAGGCAGGAGGACCAGGTACCATTAAAAAGACTCATCCCTGAGGCTGGAGAGACGATGGCTCATTGGTTAAGAACATTTGCTCTTCTTACACAGGACCAGAGTTTAGTTCTAGCACTGCCCTTAACTCCAGCTCCAAGGGATATGAAATCCTCTCTGGGTTCTATGGGCATCTAAACACATGTGCCATTCTGCAGTATGAGTTATGCACTTGGGTGCACACACACACACACACACACACACACACACACACACACACACACACGTAATTAAAATAAATAAATATGTTTTTAAAACTACATCTCTAATGAGAGTAAATGTCATAAACGCGTGCTGTTTGAACATGTTTTTATGTGGCTTGAGAGGTGATCATTAGTACTCCACGCCGTTGAAAGTGAATGGCTATTACTGCTACTCAGTTTGAGAGGGCTGAACCTTCAGACAAGAGAGGGCTGCCATTTGAGACAGGTCACTGCCTCTGTGTCTCAAGAAAGAGAGGCACGTGGTGCCAGGAATGCCTAGCTGTCCTCTCAGGAAAGAAGATATTCTAAAGAGAAGACAACCATACCTCGTTCCATTTTGGGTATCAGGCTATTGGAACAATGGACTCCAAGAAACTAGAATTTCCCCAGGAATCTCATGCTGGGAGAAGGAAAGGCGGGATGGGGGTTTGGCAGCAGCAAGATGAGAAGTATCTCTCCTGGAAAGAGATTTCACACAATTCTGGCAACTTGTCACACTACCTTGCAGGAGAGGCTGGAGCTGAGACAAGGATGCTGGGCGAGCCTTGCATGGACCAGGACTGCTTAGTCATGTGTGCTTCATGTTCTGCATCTGAACGTCAGTCTCATTTCAGCACCTTGAAGGTGGACTTGGGGCTGAAGGAGTCACTGGGCCCCTTTGTTCCTCTTCCCCATGAAACCACAGTGAGTAAAACCCCTGTGTCTGCTTTGCACTACGACTTGTTCCCTTACCTGGCTTCTTCAGGTCACCTGGGTGGGCCTCGTTGGTTAGGAAGGCCAGAGCTCATGCTCTGACTTTAACAGCTCCGGTAACAGGTGGAGGTACAGAGGGAAAGCTCATGCGAGACAGGAAGCAAGGTCAAGGGATGGTTTCAGTGAGAGCCTTCCTCATGGTTTTCTAAGGTAAGGGTAGACAAGTTAGGGTGTGAACTCAGCAGGTCAAGGGTGGCCCGTTTGAATAGTTACAGATGCACTGGTATGGAGCTGCAGCAGGGGAATGGAGACAAGGCATCTAGGCTGACCTATGAAAGCAGCCAGTTAGCAGAGGAAGCCTGGAAACTCTTCCCTATTAGGGATAAGTGGGGCAACACAGAACATTGCCAGAAAAGGTAAAATGGATGCTGGGGAAATGACCCAGGAAGGAATCAAGACTCAGGTGACACCAGGCTTGTGGATCCCAGGCCTGCCTTAGCTCTCTAGCCCACTTCTGGTCTCCGAAGCACTTTTCTCTTCTTAATAAACTGTCTCAATTTCCACTAGTAGCTGTGTGCCCTTGGTCCAAGTCTTTGTTCCAAGATGCAAGCGCTGAAAAGCCTCGACAGGCCCCTCCGTACTCAGATCGATGCCTGTAACAGACAGGCTGTCCTGTTGTCTGATGTCTTACGCTGGGGTGGTGAGCAAGAGAGATGGTTGCCCACAGTTTAAGGGCCTGATTCCAGAAAATGCTGGGGATGGCGATGTCTGAATTGGTTGACCTGTATAAGACAAGGCACTCACAAAACATCGCTCCCTATCTCTGGGAGTTTGCCAGCCCTGGGAGGGCACTTTCTCTCTAGTCAGTGGAACCCCAGCATGTCAACGCATCATGAAAGACAGAAAATGCAATTGACACCCACCCCAACAGCCGAATCGGGACATGGAGTACGTGGTGTGTCTCTGGGAAGAACCAAGAAGACAGAAGAAAAAAGATAATAGGGTGCTAATTGCATTGTGAGCTCCTCTATTCTTACAGACTTGATTTTAAAAAAAAAATCTCCTGGCCATAGATTAAAAATACCCCTGAAATTTCTGAGAAGAAAGCAACGAACACATTTGCCTTAGATTTCTTTTTATATGAAGTGATAAATATACATTTTCCCCCATGGAGAATATTTATGAAGTTCTCTGGGAAATGTCTTTTTGCTAAATATAAGATCTCTAGGGACAGCTTAGGAACGCAGCCTCCTGAACACACTGTCAATTGTGACCTGCCTATGTGAATTACCATATTTTTCCATTGCAACTCACTTCCTTTAATGATATATATTTTCTACTAATGGTTGGAAAGGGATGGGGACTGGCAGTTTTAATGGCATGTGATCTATGTTTTGCCTAACCGTTAAAACTGGGAGGTTTTGCTCTGACAAAGCAGCAGCCCACACTGGCTTTCATGAGGTCATAGTGACCCTTGGCAGAGGTGAGTTCTGTTAGTGCCACAGAGCATGAATCCAGTTACCACAGTGGACATCAGAGATGACAGCGCAGCCAGACTTTGACAGTTTAGTAACATCTGGACCATTAATTGTACCTCCTCTTCCTTCCCACTTCAGTTCCCTTACCTCTGAACCCCCTCCCTTCTCCTGGATGAGGTTCCTCGCCCCTTCCATGCTTACTGGAACTGTCAATTCAAACTATTCCACGGGGGGGGGGGCGGCAAGGAGGGCTCATCCAGCAAAAGTGTATGCATGCCTTTTTGGAGACCAGCAGTTTTCAAGTAGGGTGCCCTGAGCCAGTTGGTAACCTGGGATGACCTCAGCTCAGTGGGTAAGGGCACTTGCAGCATATGCCTGATGCCCTGGGTTCAGATACATAAGCCTATGGAGAAGCCATAGTGTTGAAGGCTAGAACTAACACCTTAGGCTGTCCTCTGACCTCCACACATGAGTTGTGAAACGCACACCCTCACATACCAACATGTGCACACACAAAACTAATACACTAATAAGTTAATGAAGATAGTAGGATGCCCAAGAGTGCCCACATCTGGCAGGTAAAGAGCCCATCCCACACGGCAGCCCTGTTATCAGCATCCTTCTTCTCAAACCTGGCAGCCCAACTCCGCAGAGGACAGTGAAGGAAATGTGATTCTACTGTGACATTTGTTTGCCCAGCACTCCTGTTCCCTTTTTACATCATCATATGGTTTCTGTGTGTGTCCATGTGAGTGCGGGTGCATATGTGTGGGGAATGCACCCATGCATGTGCGTGTACTCTTGCATGTAGAGGTCACAGGATGAACTTAAAGGTCATGGGTTTGGGGTTCAAAGGAGACACTGATGTAGACCGTAATTTGGGGTAAGAAGATTATTAGAATAGTTATTAACACCATGGACAGAGCATGGCAGAATCTCTGAGGACAGTTCAGACCTATAAGATGTGGTGTGGGTCCCCTCTGTCTCAGAAAATGGGTTTACAGTAGTAGCCTGTAGCCTCTGATTTCTAGGTGACAGGAAAAAGAATATGTAACTTTGAAGATCTGTCACCATGGTAGCTTTCTGATGTCCTGGGGAGCCTGGCCATCTGAGATCTGTAAACTTCCTTTAGAAAATGAGAATGGTACCTACTATTTTTTTTTTCCTGAAATCTGGGGATCTGAGGTTGGGAATTCACAGACAGTCTCTGGCCAGGAGCCTTTCCGTGTCATTTATGAAAGAAAAAAATAAAGCTGCTATAGGTGGTGTGGCCTCAGCAATGGTCTGGTCTAGAGCTAACAAATTGGGTATAATTTCCCAGGAACTTTCTATTTCTCATTTGAGACAGGGCCTCTCCTCAGCCTGGGTCTTAGCCCTGGAGGCTAGGCTAGCTGGCCAGTGAGCTTCCAGGGACTCCAAATTGAGTCCGATGTGTTGCACTTATTATGGAGAACACAACAGAAGAGCTTTCTCTGTCTCTGCTGGCTGGTTTTGGAGACTCATTGTGCCAAGTTCGGTCCTCTCCTCAGAGCCTGGAAGTAATTACTTTGAATACCACCCGTAGGGTTAAAGATGGAGTCAACTTGGTTAGTAGAATGCTGGCCTACTATACACAAAACTGCATACACTGGTCATAAGAACTCAAATAGGGCAAGAACCTGGAGGCCGGAGCTGATGCAGAGGCCATGGATAGGTGTGGCTTACTGACCTGCTCCTCATGGCTTGCTCAGCCTGTTTTCCAATAGAACCCGGGACCACCTGCCAGGGATAGCACCACCCACAATGCCCCAGCCCTTCCCATCCATCACCAATTAAGAAAATGCCTTACAGGCTTGCCTACAGCTGGATCTTATGACGGCATTTTCTCAATTGAGGCTCCCTGCTCTCAGATGACTCTAGTTTGTGTCAAGTTGACATAAAGCTCATCAGTAAAATGACCTTCACCTGATTTCCCATCCCACATTATAGTGGGTAACTTGCTTTATCAGCTGAAGACTGGGAAGATGACTCAGTGGGCAAAAATGCTTGCTATGCAAGCATGAGGACCTGGGTTAGAGGGGGAACACCCATGATGCGGTGATATCTTCTTTTAATCCAAATGCAGGAGAGAAAGAGACGGGAGGATCCCTCAGCCTCAATGCGCAGCCAGTGTAGCCAAATCAACGAGCTGCAGGTTCAGTGTAAGACCCTGTCTCAAAAATTAAGGTAGAGATAAGATGCGATGCCTTATTAGATAAAGTTGCTTGCCGTGCAAATCTGAAGACTTGAATCCATGGCTCTGAGCTCCTGTGAAGGTGGAATGGGATAACGTACTCCTAAATTTGTCTCTGAACTTCACATTTATGCTGTGGCATGCATGTACTCAATGCCCCCACACACACACACACATATTTCAACTATTTAAAATGTTTAAAAGGTTGGTGGGTAGTGACTGAGAAAGATATCTAAGTTGGCCTCTGGCCTTCACGCCCATGCTCACACACGCACACGCAAATAAAGCCAGCTGACTATCCATGTTAATCATATCTAAAACACTATTACATCATCTAGACTAGTGCTTGACTAAGCAACTCGTTACCATAGTCTAACCAAGTTAACACATAGAATTTATCATTCACTGCCCTTCCTCCATAGTGAGCTGCTAACAAAAGCATAATAATAACAAAATTTATTGCTTTGTCTCTAATATCTGCACAGTATCTGACACACGGTGGAACAAGGAATACTCCATGTGAGTATACATCTGATGGCACTCTCAATCAATGAATAAGTTCCCATGTGTGGTTTGAGGGAATGCTTATATTTTTGCATACATACTGCAGTCCTACTGTTTCTTCTTAAACTCACTGTCTACCTAATATACCAGCCCAGCAATTCTTCTAGAAAGTATCTTTACAGATGTGGCACACAGATTTAACCCAACTCCAAAACAAGACAATTTATTACAGTATGGTTTGTGAAAGTCAAGACCAGAAGCAAATGTCTATCCACACAGCATCAGACTAAGTTGACTTGGTTGATGAAATCTAGAAGGATGAGGAAGTTCTTCATGTACTAATGAGAAGAGATGAACAAGATGGACAGGACCTCTGTGAAAGAGAAGCAAGGATCATGACAACAAAGACTAGATGCTATAATTGTGTAAAAGAGAAAGGACAGGATGCATAACAGAAATCGATATATCCTTATGCATGGTCCATATCTTTATAGATACATAAATCATCCTATTGGGAAGAGGCACAGCAGAGTTGGAATAAGAGTGACAATGGGCTTTTCACTCCATATCTACATTTGTCTTTATCATTTCAACCCATGTGAGTACATTATTGTGATAATTAGCTCTCATTGTCAACTCACCACAACGTAGAATCACCCAGAAAAAGCTTAGATTGAAGAACTGTCTGAATCAGGTTAACCTATAGGCGAGTCTGTGCAGGGCTGTTTTGAGTATTCATTGATGTAGAAAGACCCAGCGCATTGTGGGTGGTACCATTTCACGTGCTGAGCTCCAAATTATGCTAGAGTAGGGAAAACCATGCGAGAGCAAATAAGCAGACACCATGGGCACATTCATTTCTCTCTGCTATGGACTGTGAATGTGATTACCTGCTTTGACTTCCTGCTTCAATTTCCCCTCAGTAATGGGCTGTAACCTCAAACTGTACATCCAATAAGCCCGTCATCCCTTAAGATGTTCTTAACTCAGGATACTTTATCACAGGGACAGAAGTGAAACTAGAATTACAGATATGAAAATACATTTAAAGGAAGGAAAGTAGGGCTGGTGATGTGCCCCAATCAGCATAGCGTTTGGCTAGATAACAGTTACTCTTCTTGTTGCTATGACAAAATAATCGAACCAAGCAACATAAGGGAGGAAGGGCTTACTTTAGCTCACGGTTCTAAAAAAGTTCAAGGTGGCAGGAAAGGTTGCAGTAGTGGGAACATAAAGCTACTGGTCACTGAAGACAGGACCACAGTCAGCTTCCTTCCTCCTCGTCATGTAGTTTAAGGCCCCATTCCAAGGCATGATGCCATCCCACCTCAAGTAACCTAACCTGGATAATCTTAACACAGGCATGACTAGAGACGTCTCTCGGGTGATAACAGATTGTTATTGTCAATCTATACTATTGTCAGTCTATATTAACAACCACACTTGCCATGCACAAAGCCCTCGGTTTGATCATCAACACTGTAGAAACCAGGTGTCATGTTGCTTGTCTATAATCCCTGATCTTGGGAGGTAGAGACAAGGGGACCATGAGTTCAAGGCCATTCTCTGTTATGTAGTTACTTTGAAGTCAGTCCAGGAATCTCAATAAGAGAAGAAGAAAGGAAAAGAGCTTACTTGGTTCTTGGAATAAAAATGCCTGGGCCACACGAGTTAAAGGATTGTAAAGTTACTTTTGACATGCTTTTGAACTTCATTTCCTCTGGAGTCTCATAATGCCCGCCACAGTGTTAGAAAAGAACAACCTCAGTAGCCAGGCACTGGTGGCGCACACCTTTAATCCCAGCACTCGGGAGGCAGAAGCAGGCAGATCTCTATGAGTTCAAGACCAGCACTGTCTACAGAGCTAGTTCCAGGACAGGCTCCAAAGCAATACAGACAAACCCTGTCTGGAGAAACCAAAGAAAAAAAAGGAATAACTTCGGTATCATCCAAAGGAACACACAAAGTAAAAGTAACTCGGCAAGCCAACTACTTTTCTGCAGAAATAGCACATGCACCAGTCTAGTGACTACACATGGCTGCCACGGCCTCTGCCTTCCATTCTTGAAGTAGGTGGCAACCGTGACACATGGCACAGTTGGGAGCTCGACTCCACTATTTGATACAGCTAACTGGCAGGAAGAGAAAAGGTGAATTGCAGCAAAGTTTCAAGGAATGTGGGCTCTTGTGAGAAAAAAAAAAAACAAAAAAACAAAAACTTTCTCACAATCTTTCCTCTTTATTTTACTTTTTTTTTTCTCTTCAGATTCCTTTAGAAGACACTAAGCTTCCTTTTCCTGAATGTCTAGAAAGTAAGAGCTATGTGAAGGGTGGTGGGTTTGTTTGGCCATGGCTGTCTCAATAACTCTTTCGAATAGCTCCTGGCACAAGAGATCGTAGGATTCTATTAAGATCAATATTCCAATTGTTGTAATTAATGATGTTAAACCTGGAGTCATTATTCCCTTCCATTTACCAGACATTGTTCCAAGAGGTTAGAAAGAAGAGTCATCCGTTTCTGAGTTTTCCACCAATTTCTTGGCAGAAGAATTAAGGCCTTGAAGGGCTCTAGTAATGGCCTCATCTGGAGCTATGTTATTGGAAATGGAGGTTCACCATTGTCTTCCTAACATTACACATACCCCGCAATTTTCATCTAGCGTTGTGTTCAACACAAGTCTATCTCCACAAACCAGACTAGTGCAGCTGAGTTTTTCTGAGATCCTTTTACCGTATCTCAGGTATAATTAACAAATCTCTGCTGTTTAGGATAGCTAGAATCAATCCAGTCTATGTTTTTATTAACAATGGACCATCAGGGTACATCATTTTTGAAAACTAGCTAGGATTTGTTTCCAACTCTTGAATTCATTTGAGACTTCCCAGAGCACTCTCACAGTGTCTATACAAACATGGGGGTTGAATAAACCTTTTGGACTTAAAAGTTTTCTACTCTTATGGGAAAGACCTTGAGGTGCCACAGGGGAAGTGGCCAGAAGGACTACGGGACAACTCCCACTCCAATAGGCAGGAGAAAACTCAAAAAGGCGTGCACAATCAACAAACGTTTACTTATAGGACCGCCAGGGCTGACTGATGCGTCATCTCCTTAGAAGACAAGGCCATTTTCACTGCACAGGTTATGTTTCTTACTGGGATTAATTGCTCCCACCACCACCACCAACCACCACCTAGAAAGCCATGAGGTATAATTACTTCTAGACAGTGGGAATCTTACAGCCCCTTAGTGCTGGGAAAGAATCAAGAAAAAGAAAGAAAGAAAGAAAGAAAGAAAGAAAGAAAGAAAGAAAGAAAGAAGGAAGGAAGAAAGAAAGAAAGAAAGAAAGAAAGAAAGAAAGAAAGAAAGAAAGAAAGAATCAGGTAAACCCATGAAAGTTACTGTCAATATTGTTTTGAAAAAAAAAAAAAGCAGGGGTGCATGAAAACCAGGCTAGCAAGTGCACACAGACAAAATGGCCTCTATCTTTTATCCCTGGCATAGGTGGTGACTATGTCTCATCCCGTTGGTGGGAGCTTGGCTTTGCAATCTGAAACAAACCGCTAATCAGCATGAAGTGGTGGGGTGCTCAAGAAATGTGGAACCTTGTCAGGCTAACTACCTGGGCTAGAAAAAAAGAAACACATCCCGCACTGGAAGTACTTTGAAAAGCAATCCAAATTCGGCATCCAGAAAAGGCACCCTAAATATGTGATTTAGGCTTGATATTTGGCTTGTAACACATCTTCCATTTGTGGAAGGTAAGATACAAGCAAAGGTTAGCTCTGAAGAACCATCCAGAAAGTCAGTCTGAGTGAAAAGCAGCAGGAAAAGTTTTCTGAGGAGATAGACAAAACATAACCAGAGTGCCCCCCCAAAAAAAAATCCCAAGTCGTTTAGTTGAAGGACAGGAATCCAATTATTGCACGCTGTCCACCAGAACTAAAGCAAGCGAACCAGGAAAACACTTTGGACCAGTATCGGAAAAGGTATGTGCTTAGAAGACCAAGCTTGCAAACTCGCAACTCTCAGTTGGCCAGAGCTTGGCAGTTCGATCTGTGAATCCAGGCTAAATCTTTACCTCCTCTGATCCCTCCTGTCCACTTTTCAATGTTTCAGCAGCCCTCAAAGTTCAGAGGGAACAGGAAAACTCAAAATAGTTCGTCCAGATATTTGGAGTGTCGAGGCTTTGAATTTTTTAACCAGTAAGTCAGTGTTTCTCTAGATCACGGCGACATGGCAACCTTTGTGGCCTGTTTCCTGCTCTGTCCATCCGGGTATGCTGAGGGAATACACAGGGTACAATAACTAATGATCCCCCCCCACATCTTAAAAGCTTGGGGTCACAATGGTTTATGTCTCATTTATGCAAACTTGTCCTCAGAAACTGGCACCCTCCAGAAAGGTGGTTTCAGGACAGTCTTGCTGTTACCTGAGTTGTTGGGGTCATCGTCAGGCCCCTGGTAGTTTTAACTAACTAGGATTGGCTATCTCTCATCAATAGGCCAATTAAGCAGCTAAGTAATAGTGAAAAGGAGAGAAAAGAGATATACTCGATGTTACTAGACCTTAGTAACCTTCCTAAGTCCATTTTCAGGGTCCTGGCATGAGATCTAGGTTTAGATAGAGCCCAAGAGATATACATAGCTAAGCTGCCTTGGCGTGGTCCCACCTGTCACTGACCCATCGTTATCTCTGCCCAGTCTTTCCAACAAGGTATTCTGACAAGTTGTTAGTTAGAACAGTGTGAAATCTCTTACCAGGAGATGAGCTCCTCTCTGAATGTTACCCGTCTTTTCTTCCCCTAGCAGAGAGTTCTAAGGGAAATTCTAATTTCTTGGTGTCCATTGTTTCAAAAGTTGGAGAGTCAATGACTGGGGAACAGGTGTCTTTCATTCCTTCCAGGAAGCCAGCTACAATCACAGTAAACGGTAAAGAGAGAGCATGGAGAACCATGCTCCAGGCTCTAATATTTCCAAGAACTTGCCTTTGAGCTGGAAAGATGTCCCAGTGGTTAGGAGTACTCACTGCACCAGAAGACCTGAGCACACACACCAGCAACTCCTGACTATCTGCAGCTCTGGCCCCCCTCCACATGCTGGACTCTGAGAGCACTGTCATCACGGGCACATGCCACATGCCCACACCCTGTAGTCAGCTGTGCGTACCCACACACACTTGTAGTCATGTGCACATATGCACACACACTAGTCATTCACACATACCCACCACACACACACTGTAGTCACAGTCACACAGTCACACACACTCACACACACACACACTGTAGTCATGTACACATACCCACACACACTGTACTCACAGTCACATAGTCACACACACACACACACACACACACACACACTGTAGTCATGTACACATACCCACCCACACACAGGCACATGAATAACACTAAAATCAAACCTTTTATTTGGATGTTTATTGTAGTGATATTTTACATGCATGGGTGTTTTGCCTGCATGAGTATCCGTGTGCTATGTACCCACACAGGCCAGAAGAAGGAGTCAGGGCCACAGAAACTGGAGTTACACGTGGTTTTTAAACTGCCATGTGGGTGCTAGGAATTGAGCTTTTGTCCTCTGAAAAAGCAGTCAGAGCTCTTTAACCACTAAACTGTCTTTTGGACCCTAAAAATGAATCTTCTTTTTTTTAACAGACATGTCTTAAATGACTAAAGGGCCTTCCATGAGACTCCATCAGTTCCAGGTTTCCTAGCTGCCTATGGATGAACCTTGGGGCGTGCATGTTTAATAATAGTGTCATTCCTGTAAGTCATGCCAAACTATAAAATTACAGAGTCCCTTGTGACCCGGTGAGCAAGCTCCTGAGCATCTGAGCTGCCAAAGCCCTTGGAAACATCTCCAAATGACTCAGCACACATTTCAGACAACACACATAGAGCCCAGAAATGAGACGACAGTCCCCCAAATCACAAAATTAGTGCACAAGTACTGGTTTAATTAGCTAAGCATGAAGTAAGCTTACAAATCAATGGAAAGCAAATATGAAGTAGACATCCAAGAGAAATGATTCATTTTTAAAGGTGTGTGTGAGTGTGTGTGTGTGTGTGTGTGTGTGTGTGTGTGTGTGTGTGTGTGTGGCTGTTGCACTCATGTGTTCTGAAACATTAAAAACTGCAAAATATTTTGGCAACCCAATTGTCACCTCCACTTATAATTCAAACTAAAATGTGAGTTTTGAAACATATATAATCCATATATGTAGTCTAATAAATATGGGTTCCTTATCGCTTTCTTTTCTACTGTTCAGGTTTTAGCCAAGTTGGCCTGGCTTTATAGCTTAAGATGGCTTTGAACGCCTGATCCTCGTCTCCACTCCCAAGCTGGGAAACACCCCTACACCCAGCTGGAGTTCATCATGATTTCCTGATTACAAAATGCCTGCTTCTCTCAAAAGCTTTCTCCTTTCTCTTTTCTCATTAGAAAGCCTACAGTTGGTTTTGGGATAAGGGGTATTGGATAAAAAATAAATGACCATAAAATTTTAGAAACCTGGATGTGAAAGGGGCTTGTGGGTGTCAGAAAGGGGGCTGTGGTGGTCATGGTTCTCTGGGGGAACAAAATTGTAGTGCCAATGTATTTTACCTGACAAGGGAGATTTAGTGGACTGACTTACACAACAAAGGCTGGATAGTTTGGCAGTATCTATGTGCTCACAGGAGAGGCCGGGAATCTGGTAGATGCTCAGTCCACAAGACTGAATGCTTTAGCAGTTCCAGCTTGGTAGTGAGAGTCTACGGATTCCTGCAGAGCCACTGGTCTTCAGTCCACATTGCTGAAGAAGTTGGGTTCTTTAGCCAGGAAAGGACAGCAGCAAAGCCATAGAGCACCACTAACAGGAAGGGAAGGCAGGCAAGAAAACACAACTGATTTTTATTTCTTGGATGACTAGGAAAATGATACCCACATAAGGTGAGGGGCAGTCTTCTCCTTCATCAGTTAACCCTCCTGGAAATGGCATCACAGACCTGCCTAGAGGGTACCTTTGCACTCATTCCAGATCTAATCACATTGACAACCAATGTTGACCATCGCAGGGATCTCGAAGTTAGACAGACTCCAGTCAGCAAGGCCACCTCCTTAGTTTAGGATTTCCCAGAATCTCCAAGTTAGCCAGTGGCCTCCTCTCAGAGCTGCCTGTTCTTGCTTTGGTCCTGAAATGTCTTTACCTAATCGAGACAAACAGAGCTGAGTAAGAAAACAACAATGAAAGGATTGTGGGGTTAAACAATGGGGTCGTGCTTGACGAGAGAGACAGTCTTCAAGTAGGAAATCTCTAAGACCAACAAGACAAGAAGCCAGAAAACACAGCCAACACACGGAAAGAAATGAAATGATTCAGAACACCCTTAATTTCATTCCTTTGATCAAGCTCTGTGTGTGTGTGTGTGTGTGTGTGTGTGTGTGTGTGTGTGTGTGTTATGCATACATAATGCATGCATGTGCCAGTTAAGGCCAGAAGAGGGCAGTAGATCACTTGGCTGTTGTGAGAGGCTCAACCTGGGTCAGGGAACTGAACTCGAGTCCTCTGCATGAGCAGAGTACAAGCTCTTAACTGTTGGGCCATCTCTGCAGCCCCTTCCCTTGGTCAACTTCCTAGCATAGCCTTGGTGGTCCTTCTCTTCTCTGAACCCCACTTTTGCTTGGCCTGCAAGAAACAGAAATAAGGGATCCTAACGAGTTACCCGATTCCCCTGCAGCAATGGTTTAATGGACCCAGATCAGTTCTACCATCTCAGAGTAAAGCTGTCTGTCATTCCAAGTGACGGATGGAAAATTCCAACCCCAAAGCCCCACGGATGAGGCAAGTCCATTATCCGAGCAACATTACAGAATTATTTCCTATTCTGTTCTCAGTGTAGAGTCGTTATGCAATGGCCTAAACTCATGGTTAGAACACAGTCATTTGTTCTGAAATGTGCGGGTTCCGATTGTCTGTGAGGCGGATAGTAATATGTTCCTCCCCAAAGAGAGCAACAGCTAGAACAGAAATGTAATTTACTTTTTATTGCTGAGTTGGGCTTTTCCGAATGATTTTTGCGGACATGTCTTTAATAGATTTTCAGACATATTTTATTTGTTGAAAAATTTCCATGTCCTTGCATAATTTCAATTATTCAATGGGAACCAGTTGGGGGAATTGTTCCAGTCATTTATTCAGCCCTTTGAATAAGCCATATTTATTACTTCAATTGATTGCTTTGTCCATTTGGAGATTAGCTTGGATGAATGGAGATTAAGAGAGAGCTTGATTTAGATCCCTTCTCCCTTATAGACACACGAGTCATACAAGCTGTTTCCTCCTGAGTGGCTTCTTAGATGCTTCATATCAAACCCTTCCTGCTGGTGTGGCCTAGATGCAGATGTTTTGAAAGAATGATTCTTCATACAAAAAGACAGGCCAGGTTAAGATGGCCCTTTTCCCTTGATTCTTTTTTCTTTATGTCTGTGAGGATTCAACCAGAAATAGCCATCTTTGGCCCCAAATAAAGCAGGGATATGAGGGAGTGTCATGGAGCCCCTGTGCCACCAGAGAATTTTTGAAAAGAGTCTTTGAAGACACAGGTTCACTGAACATGGGACATTCTGAAAGTATGGAGGCTTGACCACAGAACAGAGCATTCAGGAGAAGTCTGGTTACTCCCAAGAAAACCGGGACCAAGCAGTCACAGCCGTGTCCTCTATTGGTCTTCCCGTTATTTGGGGGGACAGGATCTCTCACTGAACCTGGAGCTCATCAACTCAGCAAAGCTAGATGATCAGCCAGCTCTAGGGAAGGAACTAATAAAAAAAGATACAATTTGGGGCAAATTTGAAGTATAATGTCGAGTCTTGAAGACACACCCCGTCCTCAACATATTCCCAATATGGAATCTGACATTCCTTTAAAATTAACACTTTTGTGAATTTCTATGCACTGAGTGTGTCCAGGTTTGCTCACAGTTTTCATTTGATGTTATTCTGATGTACTGTTTCACAGTTTTACTTTTTATAGGTATTTGTGTGAAATTCCTAGAACATAAGGAAGTAAGGGGTGGAATCAGTCTCTCTGACAAACACACATACACAGAGAGAGAGAGAGAGAGAGAGAGAGAGAATAGCATTTCCCATCCATCAGTGTGAAATAAACACTTGTTGGTTAAGGCCCTTTGAATGAGAATAACCCTCACAAGCTATGTATTTATAAGCTTAGGCTGCAGTTGGTTGGTGAATAACGTGGAAGGATTAACATGTGTGGTCTTGGTGCAGTAGTTGCGTCCTTATTGAAGGAGGTGTGTCACTCACTAGAAGTGTCCCAATCTCTCTCTCTCTCTCTCTCTCTCTCTCTCTCTCTCTCTCTCTCTCTCTCTCTCTCTCTCTCTCTCTCTCTCTCTCTCTCTCTCTCTCTCTCTCTCTCTCTTTCTCTCCTTTCCTTTCCCTTCTCCACTCGTGCCTGATGATTAGGATGTAAAGTTCTAAGCTACTGTTCCAGAGTCACGCCCATCTGCCACCATCTATGACAATAATGGACCAACACTCTGAAACTGTGAGCTAGTCCTCAGTTAAATGTTTTCCTTTATGAGAGTTGTCTTGGTAATGGTGTTTCTTCACAGCAATAGAACACTAAGACACTCACTGATGTACTCCTGAAATTCCAGAACTGGGGAAGTGGAAGCAAAAGGACCAGAAGTTCAAATCTGAGGCCAGCAAGATGGCTTAGCAGGTAAAGGCACTTCCTGCCAAGCCTGACAACCTGAGCTCAATCCCTAGAACCCACATGGTAGAGAGACCTAATGCCTACAAGCTGTCCTCTGGCCTCTACACATGCATTATGACACACTCACCACACATGGGCACACATAAGTAAACAAATAAATACATAAATGCATAAGTAAATGTGTAACTGTATTTTATAGACTGTCTAGGTCATTCTCAGTTACATGAGTCTGAGGCCACCCTAGTTCTATCTCTCGCTGTGCATTGGTTCCTCCACAGGTGCCATCCCATCCCTGTGAGTGTGAACTCTCCACAGTACTCACATATATAAAATAGGCATCATGGAGGTGTCCCATCTGCTTATTCAGAGCGGTGAGTCAGAATATTTCTGCACTGAGCCTGGCTCATCCGGCAGGATGAGTACCCTCAGTGGCTTCCACTGACCCAGTTGATGAGCAGAGTATCTGCTGACACAGTCAGCTGAGAGCCGTCCCTTCTAGTCCTCGGGAAGCAGAGTTTCCACTGAGGAGTCACCCCAGGAGACACAGTGGCTCTGTGTCTGCAGACAAGAAAAGACCAAATACGTGTTTGGCCAAACCAAATCTGCCCTAACAGAAGAAAATGATTGTATTACTTTCCTTGGTGTTGTGGCGAACAAACCCAATATAAGAAAAAGAAGACTTATCTTTGGCTCATACTTTGAGGGTATGGTCCACCATGGCTGGGAAGGCATAGCCGCAGAAGTGAGTCAGGGTTTTCACAGCGAGGAAGCAAAGAGATGGATGCTGGTGTCAGATCTCTTTCTTGTATTCAGTTCAGAACCTCAACCCATAGAATGGTGACAGCCCCTTTCAGGTAGAATCTTCCATCCTTGGTGAATTTCCATCCAGAAATATCCTCTCAGACACACCCAGAGACTTGTCGATGGGTGAGTCTAAATCTTGCCAAATTGAGAATCATTGGATGAATTTCCCAGCATTAGATGCTATTGACCCCTCCAGGAAAGGAAGTCTTAAAGCTCAGGACACCTTCAGAATAAGACCCCAAAGCACTGCATCTCAATTCACTGAAGACTCTGAACTCCATAGGTCAACAGAGCATTGGGGTTTCTGTCCAAGCCTGGCTTCCAAGCACCAGCCCCTCAACGATTTCCAGAAGCAGCTACTCACTGGCCATCTATGGACCAATCCTAAGGGAGCTCACTAGAAATTCAGGACTTCTCATTGTACATCAGACCTGTACACAACCAGAAGCTGAACTTTGACAAGATCTTGATCTAGCTGTACACACACAAACTTGGGGATGCCTGGGCTATGTGTTTTTGTTTCTCCATGCTAAAGAAGAAGAGAAACCACTTGGGAATTAGGAACTTCATTATTAGTTTTTAATCTTTGTTCTCACAGTTGTCCCTAAAATGTGTGTTCAGCTTTTCATTTTATTTCGATGCCATCTTTGGCCTTGAGAGAAGAGGATGAGCCAGGCAAATGGCTCTTGGTGGAGTGACTTGCATCTCCCATGATCAGTGGGTGCTTGCTGTGGGCAGCTGGACTACAGTGCTCTGTGGGGGGGCTCTGAATAAGAGAGAAGGTCACATACAGCTCCATGCATTCTACAGGAAAGAACGCAGCCAGTATGTCCTTGGTCCTAAAAGGGAAGTTTTCTCAGAATCTGTCCATCTCCATGGTGGCCCACGAATCTTCATAGCTTCCATTAACATCCTTGTTCCCAGCAAAGGTTCAAGCAAGGTTGATTCCCCCCTTTTGCCCAAGCCTCTGTAGAACAGTGACTTCTCTTACTCTGGGGAAATGCAAAGTTTTAGTCATCTCTTTGTGTTCCTGGATAATAAAAGCAACTCAAACTGAGTCGGAGGAGCACTGTGGTGAGTGACCTACAAGAAGGCATCGATGATTCCTGCCAGAACAATCTAAAAGTTGAGCTATCAGAATTCTTTTCTTCCATTTCTACAATCACAATTCCCCTAACTTGGTCAGTTTAGGTCATTCAGAGTCTATGATATACAGTGTAGGGAATACAAAAAAAAAAAAAAAAACAGTCCTGTCCTCAAAGGAGACGTTGCTATGAGAACAGGCAATAGATTAAAACTCTCTCGTGGATCCTTTGGCTTCATACGTGGAAATATTCAACTCCTGGATACCAGGATCTGGATGCAGGAAGGGCCTCTGGTTCACCTAATTTCCTGGTAGCCCTAACAAGCTAGGTTCAGCCATCTTTGTTCAATAGGCTACTAAACAGTCAAATAATAGTGAAAAGACAATAATGCCCTTTCTTCGGTGTGGGGAAGATGTGCTAGTTAGTTTTTTGTCAACTTGTCAGCTGGGAAGAAGGAACCTTGAGGAGCTGACTCCACACCCTTGACTGACTGTCGATGTGGTGCAGCCCTTGGGATGGTAGTCCTCAGTGATATAAGAAGGCAGATATGAGAGCAAGCCAGTAGGCAGCACTCCTCCGTGGCCTCTCCTTCGGTTCCCGCCTCCTGGGTTCCTGCCTTGATCCGTGATGGACTGACTAGAGCTGTGAGATGAAATGGACCCTTTCTTTCACAAGTTGCTTTTGGCCACAGAGTTTATCACAGCAAGAAATGCAAACTAGGACAGAAGACGAACCAACGAAGAGGTCCAGCGGCCTGCTCCCCAGCTCAAGTCCTTGAGAGTCTTGGCATGAGGTAGAGGTCCAGGCTTCAGCACTGGCGACTCTGCTGACAGCAGCGTGTGAGACAGAGTGTGGAAAGAGGGATCACTTATGGTGACTGAAGTCCTTCATGGAGATTTCCACACATCTTCCCCTCTGGAGCTGGAGTTATAGGCTGTTGGGAATCACTGACCGGAGCTAGGAACAGAACTGGGATCTTCCTGCAAGACAGTACACTCTCTTAACCACTGAGCCATCTTCCCAGCCCCCATTTTCCACATTTCAAAGTCTCCACACTGCTCTGTCTTGGCTGTGGCATTCACTGCTGGATCCCCACAGCGCGGCGGCAGCCTCTGTGTGCTCAGGGAAGTCTTGTTAACTGCACATGAAGAACACACTGGGAGACTGGAGAGGGGAGGTGTCGGGGACAGATTCATGGAGAGGAGTACTTGGAGAAAAGCCTCATGCAGGTGACTGGATGGCATAATCCCAGCAGGTCAGAGGTCAGTAGCTGGATGTGGCAAGACCGCAGTCTTGGAGGACATGGCTCGGAGCAGCCCGGAGCAGCCATGGTTAGGTTCAGAAGCACTCACTCCACAGATGAGACTCTCAGAGAACCCTGATGTGATTTATAGGCCTGTACAGTGGCCTACAACTTCTAAAACTTCACAGCAGGCAGCCCTTTCAAAGTTTCCAAGGAGGAAGTGTGGACAGAGAACCTGTGTTGGCGGGGAAGGGTGGCAGAACGGAGCGCGCAGACTTGGAAGTCACACTTCATCAACTGGGAGGCTGCAAAGACCCTACCCCTCCGCGCATGCTCTAGAGGAACCTGGCATTGCTACCCTCCTGTCAGGATCTAAGGGTGCCCCGAGACACCTGTGCTCCTCCCTTGGCTAACAGAGCAATGGGACAATGACTCCAAAGAATTCCCCTAGGAGTCTTATGCTGGCAAAGGGAAAGGCTGGTGTCTGGTGACAGTCACAAGGGATTCTTGTATCCCGGAACAAGATTTCACAAGGTTCAGACCCCTTTGCCGGGCAGACTGACAACGATGTGTCAGTGATGGCGGGGCCGCAACCTGACCAGGACTGCTGAGTTATGCATACCTCGTGTTTAAACCTGAACTTCATGTTGGGACCCCAAACATGTGGCCACACTAAATTACTCTCCTTTATCTGCGTTCAGTATTGCTTCTTTACTGGCCTGTGTGAGGATGTGTGGCCGAGCTTAGCCTGTTAGGGCTACCAGGCTCTGATCCTAACAAGTCTGCCATCAGCAACTCCTCCTCCGTGTTCCCTGTGCTAGCATTCATCCATATTTTCAGCACTTCCTCAATAAGGTGAGGCTCCCGATTCTTTCCAGCAGGCTTCCACGATGTCTTCCTTCTTCAGCTCCATCTGCAGGCATCTCCTGGAGAAGTACTTGGAAAACCTGTTCAGAAGAATGATGACTACCTAGTCCATGGCTTTCCACCCTCCATGCTACAGCTGTCACCTTCCCTGCGTTACCATGCTACAGCTGTCACCTTCCCTGGGTTAATTTTCCCCGATGCTTTTCCACACTACTCAAAGCCATAGCCTGGATTTCTAATGCATCTCAAAAGCTCATGCAATTATTAAAGACTTGGTCCCCAAGGCTACAGGATTCAGAGGTGCTGTGGACCTTTGGGAGAAGGAACCTTTAGTTAGGTTACTAAGCCTGTATCCTCAAAGGAAAATGTGGAAATTCCTGTGTGTGTGTGTGTGTGTGTGTGTGTGTGTGTGTGTGTGTGTGTGTGTGTGTGGCATGTGTGCTGTGTGTGTGGTATGTATGTGTGTGCATATGTGATTTGTATATGTGTGTGTGCATGTGGTGTGTGTGTGTGTGTGTGTGTGTGTGTGTGTACTCATATGTGGTATGTAACCCAAGGCTCAGGTGTGATCAGCTGCCCTTCTGAGACCCTGACCAGAGCTTTAAGGATTAGCTGTTGCTCAGGCCACAACCCTGCAGCCTCCCCTCTCACAGACCAACAGGCCCCTTATTGAGAACTGCCTGTGCATCTCTAGCCAACAGTCTTCCAAGTGCTGGGATCTCTCACCTGCACTTGAGTTTATGTCAAAGGGGATGTACAGCACACATCCTGCTTCCACCCCACTCCCTAGCTCCTCCCTGGAAAGCCGAGAGCCCAGATGCGGCTGTACTGTGAAACCTGCCCACCCTTGGAAAAGTGCAAGAGGAGCTTCCATTTCTGCCCCCGGGGCTCTGATTCATCCCTTCAGAACTTTGCCATGTCGTCTGGCTTTGGTCCTGGGATCTGAACCCTCGTCAGAGCCCCACCATGCTGTTTTATGCCTATCCATGCCATGAAAACTTCCTAACCCCAGCAATCAGTGTCTCTCTTGCACCCACATCTGAGATATTCAAAAGGGGTGACTATTAATCCCAAAGATGCAAAGAGAAAGAAAGACCTCTGACCCAAATTATGGCAAAATCAATTAAAGCACGCTTTTGTATTCATGTACACAGGCTGCCTCCCTCTAAGGTGGGATTCAAGAGACTCGATACATGGAGAAAATAATGTTTTCATAACTGAGGGGTGAGGGTGGGGTTCCAAGTGAGGAACCTGGCAGGCAAATAGGCTGAGTTACAGAAGCAGAACATAGCAAACAAGGCGGCCATAATAACAAGTGGTCATAATAACCTTTTGAAGCAAAGACATGGTTTCAATTTCCTAAAATTGGTAGTACAGAATCCTTTGGAGTGAAGGTTGCAGGTGGGGCATAGCCCAGTCCTTGAGAAAGATTTAATCATGAATGAGACTAGTTTGTCTCTGCTATAAGATGGCTGTCAAGCCCAAGATGGAGGCAGTCTGGCTCATCATCGCTACCAATCGGGCTGGCTCAAGGCAAAATGAACCTCTTTTCTTCAGAAGCAGCCTTCACCAGGTGTTTTACGGCAATCGAGTGAGCCTGAAAATTACAACCAGGGACACTCAAGCCAACCCCCAGCTCTTCCTGCAACCTCAAGACCTCCTGCTGTCCAGTCTTTCTGCCATCCCCAGCCTATGGTGCCTTGCCTCCAGGAGCCCTGACAAATACAAGCCATCTAGAATTTGCTTACACTCCTTTTTCATTCTGGTCTCAGCTCCCTTGGTAGAATTAATCCCTCTTTTTATATGTTCCCATTGAACCTCCTTTTTATCTGTCATAATACCTTTTCAAAAGATTGTCTAGCATGAGTTCAACCCATGCAAATCTATGAAGCCTCCCCATTGCATGATGGTCTCTTTTTTTTTGCATGTCATGATTAAGGCCCCTTGATAAATAGCAATCCACCCATAATTAGCACATCAGTGGGCTGTTCCTGTGTTCTTTGCAACCTAAGGGTTTCTGTATTTAATGACCCTAATTAAAACTCTTAGCATATCAAAGGAATTTTTTTTTTTTACAAAAACAACAATAATTAGCTTTGGAAATTTCCATGATTTGTTACTTTGTCAAGCTCAATGAGAGCTCTCTCCACTCCCCCCACCCCACCCCATTTCCTATCCCCTGTTTACAAGACTTCAAGCAAAGCTTTGAAATTTGAAATGTTACTCTCAACTGTGTGGAAATGGTGTGGGTGATCGTTCTCAAACTCCCATTTTATTGCAGTGCCTCTCTCACAGAACAGTCTATATAGGTTTTAGGGACAGCCAGCTGAAAGAGTATCAATTCTTTCCTCTCTCCTAGGTAACTCCTATCAGCTTGCCAGAATATGTTAGAGTCTCCGTATTTGATAAGTGAATGGTTTGTATTTATCATCATCTTAACAGAATCCGAAATCACCTAGGAGACAAATCTCTGGACCCATCCAGGAGGGATTTCCTAGACTGGATTGAGTTAGGTGGAAAAGACCCACTCTGCATGTGGGCAGGGCCGTTTCCATGGACCGGGGTCCTGTACTAAATAAAAAGGAGAAAGCAGAGCTCCCAGGCCTAGTTCTAGTCATGTAACTTATACACTGGCACAGCCTGGACAGCTCCCCAGGTCCATGCCTGTCTGCCCACACCATCACTAAGCTAGCTGGAGTCACAGCTTGTCCAACCACCAAGCCAGATCCCCACCCACCCCCACTGTCCCTATACTCCCAAACCTAGCTATGGCCAAACAGCTTGTGTACCATCCTACCTAGGCAACTACCCAAGACCCCAGCCCATCCATGCTGTCCTCACAGTCCCAGAAGGCCCAGCTCAGGTTCCAGCCCAGCCTGGAGAGAGAGATGCTGCTGTACCCCCCCAACCCCTGCCATCCTCACATTCCATTCCCAGGCCTATCTCGGGGGTTGCAGACTGCACACTGGCCCAGACAGACCAGCTAGGAGCCACACTCACATCACTGAATTGCAATCACCCCTTGCCCTCTAGGAAAAAAAAAAAAACAATACTAACCAGCAAGCAAAGGCACAGTGACATCACCAAACTGGACCATTCTGTGGGTTTCTAGAGCACTGGCCTACACTGACTCTCCATCCCTGATCTGAAGTCAACTTGAGTGACAACAGAAAGAGAATGTAACTTCTGCTCAACAGAATCTCCTATCAGACACAATTAATGCAAGAAGCCCCACGTCCTGACCTGGCTTCATCTTCGTCCATGACTGACAGCTGTAAATAGTCCTCAGCATAAATGACCAATGAAGGGCGTGCACTGGGCTGGGGAGGTGCTCAGTGGATTAAGTGTTTGCTGTGGAAACACGAGGCCCCTGTGTTTCAAAGTTCAGATCCCCAGGGCCTGAATCAATGCCAGGTATGTGTGGTGGCCTGCCTGTGATCCCAGTGCTTGGAAAGCAGAGATGGGAGGTCCCTGGAGCAAGCTGGCCAGCTGTGTTTAACTGAGAGATCCCGCATTGATGAATAAGATGGAGAAAGAGAGGAAGACACGTGGCATCAACTCCAGGCCTCCACATGTATATATACATAGTAATACATTCACATGCACACATGCACACATGTACCCACACATATGTGAACGCCTATTCCCAGCACACACATTCAAATCATAAGAGGAGAAAGGTCATCGACTGAAGACTGTGGATGCATGCATAAAACCTGTACATAAGTAAATGTTGAGACTTCAGGCAGAAATACCCTGTAAGAGACTGTTCTCTTGGCCCCAAGAGTTAAGGGTCCTAGCTACTCCCTTAGTGTGATTCAACTAAAGGTGGTTATCAGAATCTGCTCTCAATTTTTTTTAGCATCCATACTCCATAAATACATATCTAGCACCAAGTGTAAGAGACTAGCTGTTTTTAATGAATCCTGGCTAGAAGGCTATCACTAGGCTGGAAATGTTTGCCTGGCATGTATGATGCCTTGGTTTCAATCCCCTGCACCTTTGAAAGAAAAAGTTAAGTAAAAAGATCCCTCCACTGTTCCATAGAACAGATCACAGAGTGAGCGGGTACCTGCCTGCCTTCTTAAACCATGAACTCCTTTTGACCCCACAGCTCTACGTTAAGGAAGTGGGACAAAACTAATTAAGAATGTAAATTAACTATTGGCTGCAAGGATACTCATAGCATTTTATTTATATCAGCAGCCTAAATATCTAACAATAGGAGATTGGTTACAGTTATTAAAGACACTATTCTCTTGATAAATATTTGCTGGCATAAAATGAATTCATTAGGTTGAAAATCAAGCTTAAAAAGCAATATGATCCCAATATATTTTCTGTGAGTATATATGTATTCAGAGAGAGGGGAAGACAAGGAGTATCAAATTTAGATTTTAAAGTGATTTCTGGAAGAAAAGACAGAAGAGATAATAGATAGATGATAAGTACATACATAATAGATGGATGATAGATAAGCAGATAGTAGATAGATAGATAGATAGATAGATAGATAGATAGATAGATAGATGATAACAGATATATAGGTAAGTAGGTAGATAGACAGACAGCTTTGTCTCTCTTTATCCGAACCTAAAGGCAATGTTTTGTGTTTGTTTTGTTTTTGAGGCAGAATCTCACTTTGTAGGCCAGACAGATCTGGAATTTACATGTAGTCCAAGCTGTCCCTGAATTCATGACAATCCTTCTGCCTCAGCCTCACAAGTATTGGGATTACATGCATGAGCCACATCTACTAGCTCTAATCTTAATTTCCTCTTCCTCTGATGAAGTGTTGAAAACAAAAAAAAAAACTATATATACTTGTAATAACACCCTTGGTGACACAGGTGTCCCTGAATCTTGGCTATCATGTGATACAGCCTGGGACCTAAGCCACACCATTTGAACTTTTATTCCCCAGAGAATCCAGGAAGTAGGCAAAGGCTTTGCATAAGGAAACAGAGAGGAAGCAGCTCTGTGTGTCTTGAGGACAGGGAGCAAGGGACAGTCCCATGGGGTGTGTGACATTTGGCAAAGTCTGCAGGTGGTCACAGAGTTTACAGCCCGGCAAACTCACTAGGAGGAGAAGGCCTAGCAAATAAGAGTGAATTAAACTGGGCTCAGGCAGCAGAAGGTTCGTCCCCAAGCACAAATACCTGAATTCTGTCCCCAGAACCCACGGAATAAAAGCTGAGCAGGGTGACCCAGCACTGGCTTCCTGGGAGATCTGTGGGTAACCCTGTGTCACAAAACACAGTAAAGGGTACAAACTCCAGTGACTAACTCCTAACTCCCTCTGTGTTCATGCAAGCAACCCTAATTAAACTTAATCTCACACACACACACACACACACACACACACACACACACACACGCACGCACGCACGCGCGTGCGTGCGTGTGTGTGTGTGTGTGTGTGTGTGTGCACTAAAAATAAAAGTATCTTTGTTTTAAAAGACGTTGAGCTAAGGCAGCTACTCAGAACTGTCGTGTTGGTGTGGTATGTTTGCTGTGGCACTAAGAAGTTGCCGCTCAGACCTACCTCTTCTCAGCACAATACTTTCCAAAATATGACAAAGGGGACAGCAAAGTGTAGAATTGAAAGCAGCAGCCGTGGATTGGGGGCTCTGAGACAGGACCTGTCCTGACAGGAGCTCTCCTGCCATTTGTACTCTCTCTTTAATCAAACCCTGCACACCACGGCTCTCAGCACACAGGGGCTTAAACAACATTTCCGATTCATGGACTTGATCTTGTCCACCGTAGTCCAGCCACAGTGCTGGCTGCCTCCACGGTTCACACGCAAGTCACACTGTCACCCTTTATTACAGGAACTGAAGGGCATAATGGTCTGCTAGACAGCAGCATAATTTATGAAAAATATAATTTTTTAAGAGAGACCACATTTGATCTTGGAGAGAAGCTCGGAGTCCATTGCTATTTTAATTTTAAAGAGGCAACGCAAATAATTAAATGTCAGGTCATATTGACAGCACCAAATTTAAGAGAGTATAGATGGCACACAGCCCCCGGAACATATTAAATCAGATTTATCAGAGCACTGAATCATATTTTGCTTTTGAAATCAAACAACAGTATTGATTGGGTTAAAAAAAAAAAATGAGTCACTTTCCCAAAACCTCTCGGCTACAAATATGGCCCTACAAACCACAATTCTTTAAAAAGTGATTGAGAGAAATAGAGATGAATTCGCAGATAAACAGTAAACGCCTTTCCTTATGCCTTCGCTAGTTCACATCAGCCCATTTTAAATGTTGACTTCAAGGAGAGAATGGAGGCAAACAGCCAACACTCAGGGCCAAGGAATTGGAGGCAGCTGGAGCTCCTTTAGAGCAGGTCAGCTTGAGTACTTTGTCTAGAATTCACTCAGAATTCTGTGCACCTGAGTATCACTTTCTCACACCAATCTGTGCTCTGCACTGGGTATTCCAGGCATTTGCACAGCTATTCCAGATTAGCAGGAATTCTTTTATTATTCGTGTGTGTGTGAGTGAGTGAGTGAGTGTGTGTGTGTGTGTGTGTGTGTGTGTGTGTGTGTGTGTGTGTGTGTGTCCATGCCACGGCACGGAGCACACCTCAGGCATGAATTCCTGCCTTCCACCTTGTCTGAGGTATGTTTTCTGTGCTGTTCACTGTTGTGTACTCCCGGCTGACTGGCAGATGAGCCGCCAGAGACCCTGTTGTCAGTGTTACATCTCACCATTGGAACCCTGTGATCACAGCAGTGCCCAAACATGCCCAGCCTTTGCATGGATTCTAGAGATGCAAAGTCAGGCCCTCACATTTGGGTCGTGAGCACTTCACCCACTAAAACTTACCTACAGCCCTCCTCTTCCTTTAGGCATTTAAAAGAAATATTATCCAAAGAACTTCAGGGTCAGCTATCACAGGGTGGCCAAGATGCAAATTCATTGTGTGTGTGCATATATACGTGTGTGCGTGCATACATGTGTGCATGTGTGTGCATATATACATGTATATACATAGGTGTGTGTGCGTGTGTGTGCTTCGTATGTGCAGTCATACATATGCACATGAACAGATGTGTGTGCTTGTGCATACAGGTGTGTGTGTATATATATATATGTGTGTTTGTATATGTGTTAGTGCTTATGTGTGCAGGCACGCATGTGTTCATGTGTGTGTGCTTGTGTGTCACATATGTGCGCTTTGGTGTGCATGCACTTATGTGTACAGGTCTATACATTTGTGTGCCTGTGTGTTCAGGTATCCATGTGTCCATGTGTGTTTTGTGCGTAGGTCTAAATGTGTGTGCCTGTGTGCTCCAGTATACCTGTGTGATATGTAATACACATGTGTGCATGTGCATGGAGGCCAGAAGACAGTTTCAAGTGCCATTCCTCAGGAGTTGCCCGTGTGGTTTTTTTGAGATAGTCTCACTGAACCTGGAGCACATTGTCTGGGCAAAGCTGGCTGGTCAGAACTCACGGAGCCTTCTCTCTGCTTCCCAATGCTGGGTACACATGTGCTCCACCACATCTTGCTTGTTTTTTTGGGGTTTTTTTTGCAGCTGCTAGGAATTGAACTCAGCAAGCAGTTTACCAGCTCAGCTACCTCGTCAACCCTTATGTATGAGGTGTGGAGCAGGTAGTAGTTCAAATTTGGCCATAACGATCACACAGACACTTCTGTGTTCCTGTAGTCGACAGGCAGCATTCGGCTGACGAGGACAAAGAACAACATGAAAGTTTCTGACTCAGTTTGTCCCCTCTTCCCTCAGTGTCCCATGGGAGTGGCCTCATGGTTCCCTGCTGTTGAGAGAGGCTGGCTTGGCTCTCACCAAGCAGGTGGCCCGAGAGACCGAGGATGAGCCAAGCGTCATCTCCTGAGTGTCTCGGGGTTCTAACACAGCCTGTTTCTCTGAACGCCCAGACTCTGAAGTGAGGATGGAGCTATTGTCGTGATGGATGCCAGGCCATTCCCAGACTCCTTAGGGTCACAGCTCTGGCAGCCACTACAGGCCAGGCTCGGTCACCCATCCTCAATGGACCAATTAACGAAATTGAAAGGCTTGGGGTTTAGAGTTCAGGGGTACAACCAGATGGATTGTTATGTTGCAGTAAGAAGTTTATTAGGGGAATTATTAATGTCACAGACAGAAGGGCAGCAACATGGTGGGGCCTGAGGACATCCTATCCATGGGGGGGTGTCCCTCCTTACAGGGTTCAGAGGAGGGGAGGGTTCAAGCCCCCTGATTGATAGAAGCTCAGAGTCCATTCTCACAGTCCGGCTGTATTTGAGTTGATGGCGAGGATTGGGGGCAGTGCGAATCTGGACAGTTACTGTAGCGCTAGATAGCAAACTACTATTGTTTCCAGAATTATCAGAGTTCAGCCCAAAATGGGACATTATAACCCTGGCTAACAGAAACGAGCAGGAAAGGGAGATGTATTCAATGTGGCCACATGGGGAAGAGGAATAAAGAGGTCCAGGAACCGTCTATGGCCAAGTCCATCTTTGAGGTCCTGATGTGAGGCTTGAGTTTGAATAGGAGGCAAGAGGCATGCACAGCTGGGCAGCCCGGTCAAGGTGCGCTGGCAGCCCTCACTGAGCTGCCATTGTCTGGGCTGCGGTCTCTGTGCCAGGATGGTCTGACAAGTTGTCAGGACTGTGTGCAGTCTCTTCCCCAGGGAAACAAGCGCCCCCCACCCCACCCCCCGATACCAAGATCCAGCCCTTTCCTTGTCCGAGCATGAGATTCCTAGGAAAATCCCACTGCCTTGAGGTCCACTATTTCAATTGTTTGACAGTCAAATGAAGGGACACAGAATACAGTGATCCCTGGTGAGGTGGCCACAAGGGTGCTTGCCACCAAGTGTGACAATCTGAGTTCAATCTGCGCATGGTGGAAAGAGAAAAGGCAACTACTGCCAGTCCTCTGACCTATACACACTCGGACATGGACACACACACACACACACACACACACACACACACACACACACAAACGTACACACGCATGCATGCACGCACACTACATAAAGAATGTATTAACTGCTGCCAGAATGATCACATAGCCTTGGGAGAGGATCTTGTTCAATTTCATAGCAAAGGACCTAAGGCTGGGCCAGAGAAATGGCTCATTGGGTACAGGTGCTCGCTGCCAGGTCTAACAACGTCAATCACAGAGATCCACACAGAGAGGGGGGGGGTATTGATTCCCACTGTTGTCCTCTGTCCTTACATACAATGGTGGGAGTGCATCCACACACAGTGAATAACAAATGTTTTTAAAAAATTAAGACAAGCACTCAATGCCAATGTGGGCTTACTCACTGATTGCCCAGTGTCCCTGCCAGGACTAAGGCAAGGCTGCACTGTTGTTGTTTGGTTTAATCTTTATACTCTTTACACTTTTGGCTTTTTGAGACCTACCACCCAGCTCCCAAATTAACCACACACAGAGACTTAGTCTTACTTAGGAATGCCTGGCCTTAGCTTGGCTTGTTTCTTGCCAGCTTTTCTTAACATAAATTATCCCCTCTACCTTAGGCCTCTGGGTTTTTTCCTTTTCTTACTTCTGTATATATTACTTTCACTCTTACTCCATGGCTGGTTGGGTGGCTGGGTGGCTGAGTGGCTGGATGGCTGGGTGGGTGGATGGATGGATGGATGGATGGATGGATGGATGGGTGGGTGGGTGGGTGGGTGGGTGGATGGATGGATGGATGGATGGATGGATGGATGGATGGGTGGATGGGTGGGTGGATGGGTGGGTGGGTGGATGGGTGGATGGATAGATGGGTAGCTGGATGGCTGGCCCCTAGCATCCTCCTCTCCTTGCTCCTCTTTTCCTTGTTTCTCCTTCTTTTCATCCTCTCTGTCTGCCAGCCCTGCCTACCCTTGCTCCTGCCTCACTATTGACCTTTCAGCACTTTATTAGGACCACCGGGTATCTTAGACAGGCACAGTAACACAGCTTCAACAGAGTTAAACAAATGCAACATATACAAAAGTCACACACCTTAAAATAATATTCTCCAACACTGCGCTGACCAAGAACTTACAGAAATAATAGCATGGACATCAAGCACTTCCCTCCCAAGAAGCATATGTGAAGATACTTGCTCACCCGGGCTTGGACTACAGAGAGCTCTGAGGATGGAGGGCACAGGCCAGAGAGCACAGGCTTAGTAATGGAGTAGAATGGCTGCCCTGCTTTACCCATCCGCAGGCCTCCATCCTCATCTTTAAATCAAACGTATTGATTAGCATGTTAATTGTGCATGATAATGGGGTTCCCTGTGACATTTCATACATGCACATAATGTCCTTTGATGATATCCAGCTCATAACGCTGTTCTATGTCCCTCCCACTGCTGTCCATCATCTTCCTCTTTCCACAGGGTTCCTACTCCCCGCCACCTCCCCTTACCCTACCCCAGTCTTCGCTCAAGTGAGTTTAATGAGGGTTGCTTGCAGGTGAGCAGGCACCTTGCAAGCAAGCGGCTACACAAACTCCTGAAAACGATGTCTTTTCTTCACCCAACAGCCAATGAACTGTCAACAGTTCAGGTAGGGGTGAGATTCCCTACGATTTAACTTTATCTGTGTGTCTGTATTTGCAAAGTCTGGTGGCCTTGTCTTCAAGTGGCCTGTAGTAGCAGTGTAACATCAGGCAGAAATAATCCGGTCACAAACCACAGCGACTCGGAGACCGTCTGCTGTTTCCAAACAACTTCCCGTTAACTTATTTGCTCACCGTTCTGATTGAGAAGCTATTTTGACGCAAGGCCTCAGTGCAGCCCCAGTTACTCTAAGTAATGGCATAAAAGGGAAAGTTGACAGACATCTCCGTGCAAAACTCCAAACTTTTTGCAACTTTAATTTCAACCATTAGTGTCTCCAGAAAAGCTATTTTTAAGCAAGGCCTGGCTTGCATTCTGTACTATGTCCATGTTGAGACCACACCGAGTGGGGATCCTTTTTTCCTCGGTGGATTTTTCCCCCTCCTATTTATTCTCTCTGCCTGCCAGCTCCGCCTATTCTTGCTGCTGCCTCACTATTGGCGGGTCAGCTCTTTATTCAGAAGAATGTGTACTCAGCAAAACTGGAGACCGGAGAGGAACCACAGCTATACGTTTGACCACTAGAGGGCAGCAGAGTGCCTCAGACCGCCGCTGTGAGCCCCAAACCTGCAGGTACCAAGCTAGTCAGTGGTGACACTTGCAGTGGATCATAACAAACGACAAGTAGGAGGGGTGAGGTTTTTTCTTATGAAATCATATTCCTCAAATTTTTAAAAACATAATTCTTTACTAATTCTTCGTGAATTTCACATCATGCACCCCAACCCTGCTCACCTCCCTGCCCTTCCATATCTGCCCCTCACCCCTGCAGCATCCCACCTAAAGAACCACCCCCCCAGCTCTCCTGCCTCAGTGTCTAATAAGGGGCGGGGCCCACCATCCCAGGGACAGTCATACTCGTCAAAAATTGAAAGGAATATCCTTACTTCAAAAATTCTCTTTCCCTCTTCTGTCATTAAGCATCGTTAATGAAAGGGACTGGGGTTGGGCTTTTTGTTTTACTGTCTATGGTTAACGCTCTTATGAAATCAAATAAATAGCGGAAAGATTTTGATGTTCATGACCGCTTTTAGAAAGTTACTTTACAGGGGCAGGCAGGATAGCTCAGTAGGCAGGACAGCACTCAGTAGGCAGGATAAAGGCGCTTGACAGCCTTAGTTGGAGTTTCAGAACTCAAATGTCCAGCATGCAAGGTCAGCTCCAAACAGAGTGGGAAGCGGTCAGCAATGAGCTTCTGGAACCAACTTAGCTTTCAAGGAGCCTGGGCAGAAGCCCCCTGACTCTGGATAGACTTAAGCACTTAGCCAGAAAAGCCCCAGCTACTTCATCTTCATCTGGGGACCCACAGGTCACCTTCAGAAGGGACTCGGGAGTACTCATCCCAGGGCAGGGAGGTACAGGCAGACTGTCGAAAACTAAAGATGCGGTTCTAACTTCTACTGGTGTCATCTACCGCACATGTTAATGGACTGCAGGGATATCCATCTTGTTTGGTGAGGGTGAGTTTCTTTGTATGTAGTGTCCTGCCATGTAATTTCACATGTGAAGGTGGCAGTTCAGATTAGCCGGTGTATGATTCTCAGACCTCAGTGGGAAGAACTGTTCATCGAATTTCCAGTTGTGTAACCGCTGCTATGGAAATGGGACCATGCAAAGCCGGCCCCTGTAAATCAGGTTCATGAAAATCAAGGGGGTCCTGGTTGATTAAATTTCAGTCCTGGTCAAAGGCTCTGTTGCCAGGCAGCCACTCTGTAGTATCAGATTACGTCACTCGAGTGCTAGTGATAGGGGACTCCTAGGCTCTCTCCACAGAGATAACCTGACAAAGAACGGGAACCAACTCTTTCTGGACTCTTCTAATGGCCTTCTCTTCACAAGCTCCATCTGCCTGGAGGGAGTGTTGTAATCTCTCAGAGTTCAGGGCTTTCCATGCTAACAGTCCCTTCAGCGGGGGAGGGAGGGGCCAGTGGCTCTACTCTGGCACCCAGAGACATCTGTCCTTGCCTGTTTCCCTGCTTTTGTTACTAAATTGGGGTCACAACCTGTACCACCAAGACTGACTTCAACTACTCATCCCCACAACTACCCATCCCACAACTACCCAAACCCACAACTACCCAAGCCCACAACTACCCAAACCCACAACTACCCAAACCCACAACTACCCAAACCCACAACTACCTAAACCCACAACTACCATCCCCACAACTACCCATCCCACAACTACCCAAACCCACAACTACCCAAACCCACAACTACCCATCTCACAACTACCCAAACCCACAACTACCCATCCCCACAACTACCCAAACCCACAACTACCCAAACCCACAACTACCCATCCCACAACTACCCAAACCCACAACTACCCAAACCCACAACTACCCATCCTCAAGAAGCCAATTAAAATAGCCAAATTAATAGTAAAAAATAGGAAAGACATTCAATGTGGCTACATTAGGAAGAGGAACAAAAGGATCCAATCCTCCCCCCCCCACTGTGTGTGGGGGAGAGTTTGTCTGTCTCTCCGTGTCTCTCCCTATTCCTTGGTAAGTCTCTTTGTCTCTGTTTCTGTCTCTGTATCTCTGTGTGTCTGTCTCTCTCACAGACATACTCTTTCTCTCTGTGGGACATGTCTGTCTCTCTGTGTGTCTTTCTCTATCCCTTTGTATGTCTGTCTCTGTCTCTCTCAGACATTCTCCCTCTGTCTCTGTCTCTCTCTGTCTCTCTCCCTGTGTCTCTGTCTCTCTCCCTGTCTCTCTCTTTGTCTCTGTCTCTCTCTCTGTCTCTCTCTCTCTCTCTCTCTCTCTCACACACACACACACACACACACACACACACACACACACACCGCCCCCCACCCATCTTTTGGGTCTTGAAGTGAGAGGACCAAGAATACGGGCCTCTAAGCAGGCCCAATCAAGGGTGTGGTCCCACCCACCACTGACCCATCATTCTCTGGGCTTCAGTCTCACCTGTAAGGTGATGGGACACGTTTTAAGTCCATTTCTGAGAGACCAGCTCATCCGCTGGATGCCTGGCTCGCTGTTGTTCCCTCGGCACTAGAGCCCTGTCTTTGGGACCCACTGTTCCTGCAGCCTGAGAGCCAAATTGAGAGACACACCGACTCCTTTTGAATATCTTCATTTCTGCCAATTGCTTACCCTTTTATCATGTGTTTCTCCAGGCTTAGGCCCCCAGGGTCTTTCTCCCACATCTGCCCCTATCCAAGAGTCCGCCCTACTCATCTGTGCATGCTTTCCCCACCCCAGTAAGAACATCTCAAGTTCTCTTTGGGACTCTGCTGCCCTTCAGGGGTTGCCCTGACAACTCATTCCCTTTACCGGTAAGCAGAGCAGGCATCTAATTCCACAGCATGTCCATGAGACGGGAAAACAATATGGGTTTCCACAAGCTCAAACTTAATTCCTGGTAGGAAGGTACCATCTGCTGGATGTTTCGGAAACTGCTCAGCTCGTTCGGAAATGAGCAGCTGGGGACAGATTGCCTGTCAAGATACCACTGGAACAAGCAACTTCTGTCTTTGTGAGCCTGGGTCGCCCCACTTCTTACAGTATTTTTCATCCATTTGCCTGTAAATTCATGGTTTCAATTTCCCCTACAGCTAAATTAAGTTTCATTGTATGTATGTGTGGTGGCTTGAATAAAAATGGCCCCATACATCATAAGAAGTGGCGTGGCCTTGTTGGAGGAGGTGTGTCACTAGGGGGCAGGCTTTAAGGTCTCAGAAGCTCTAGTCAGGCCTAGTGTCTCAGCCTCTTCCTGCTGCCTGAGGGTCCAGATGTAGGACTCACAGCTACCTCTCCAGCACATGTCTGCCTGCATGCCACCATGATCCCCGCCATGACGGCAATGGACTAAAACTCTTAATGTAAGCCACCCCAATTAAACATTTCATTTATAAGAGTTGCGGTGGTCATGGTGTCTCTTCACAGCAACAGAAACCTTAACTAAGACAGCATGATCCATATTTTCACTGTCCATTCATCATGTGACGGCTCTAGGCTGGTTTCATTCCCTTGCTATTGTGCATACAGGTGCAATGAGCATGAATTACAAGGGTCTCTATGGTAGTGTAACCAAGTCTTGAGGTATAGCTGGAACTTATGAAAGTTTTTTGTTGTTGCTGTTTTACAATGCCACGTGATGGCAATGTGGGCGGGGTGGGGGGGGGAGATGCCCGCCTTTACCCCTCCCCTCCATAGGTGAGAGAGCTGATCCCCCTCACTAGGGACAGCACTCAGGAAAGGGGTCCTGCCCCTCACATGGGCAGCACAACAGAGATGCCTGGTGGTCGGAGGTGAAGGTGACCCAGCCCCGACGTTATGAGCAAGGATGAGCTGCCCACATCACTCATGTGACCTGTGGTGGCACGGGTGGAGGACAGATCCCCTCCCCACCTCCTGTCCTTCAACAGGCAGAAGAGCTGGCCCTGGGGTCCTAAGAGCAGGAGGTATGTCCCCACCTGTCACCGGCTGCAGCACTCGGGAGAGTGGTCCCGTACCTCACCTGGACAACATAACAAAGCTGGCCCTGATGGTGCAGGTCTGGGAAGGCAGGAGAACGGCCCCGCCCTTGCTCTTTGCAAGAGATGAATTAGCCAGGGCGACACTGGCGAGCGCACCCTGGTGGTGAGGACGGGGAGATCTGGCCGGCTGACCAACCCTGCAGCTGCCCAGGGCCAGACCCAGGGTTACGACTTGGTTGCCCTAACATCCACCCCAGCTGTGATCTGTGAAGGGCCAAAGCTGCAGGATATCTCCATGACACAGGACAGCAAGAGGACGTCCAAGAAGAGTCCTAGCGAGGACCCAGCATCGATAGCGTAGTAGAAACCAGAGACCTCCACCCAGGCCAGCGGCTCTCTGCAGTGAACACTTACAAGTGAAGATACACGGACAAAGGCGTTGACTGTGTGAGTCACTGGGTCACACACCACAGATTCCAAAGTGAGATATTTCTTTTCCCTTCTTAATTTTTTTTTTCCTTTTTTTCTCTTTTCGATCAAGTGACTT